>CM060627.1:197500-205000 GCA_030578275.1 Meda fulgida | reverse complement strand
ACATTACACACACACACACACACACACACCAGCTGCGTGGCCACATGAGCGATCTGATGCTGCAGACCCTGCAACACGACACAACATTACACACACACACACACACATACACACACCAGCTGCGTGGCCAAATGAGCGATCTGATGCTGCAGACCCTGCAACACGACACAACATCACACACACACACACACACACACACACCAGCTGCGTGGCCATATGAGCGATCTGATGCTGCAGACTCTGCAGACCCTGCAACAAGACACAACATTACACACACACACCAGCTGCGTGGCCACATGAGCGATCTGATGCTGCAGACCCTGCAACAAGACACAACATTACACACACACACCAGCTGCGTGGCCAAATGAGCGATCTGATGCTGCAGACCCTGCAACACGACACAACATTACACACACACACACACCAGCTGCGTGGCCACATGAGCGATCTGATGCTGCAGACCCTGCAACATGACACAACATTACACACACACACACACCAGCTGCGTGGCCACATGAGCGATCTGATGCTGCAGACCCTGCAACACGACACAAAATCACACACACACACCAGCTGCGTGGCCACATGAGCGATCTGATGCTGCAGACCCTGCAACACGACACAACATTACACACACACACACACACACACACACCAGCTGCGTGGCCACATGAGCGATCTGATGCTGCAGACCCTGCAACACGACACAACATTACATTACACACACACACACACACACAAGCTCCGTGGCCACATGCGCGATCTGATGCTGCAGACCCTGCAACACGACACAACATTACACACACACACACACACCAGCTGCGTGGCCACATGAGCGATCTGATGCTGCAGACCCTGCGACACAACACATTACACACATACACACACACACACACACCAGCTGCGTGGCCACATGAGCAAAATCTGATGCTGCAGACCCCGCGACACGACACAACATTACACACACACACACACACACACACCAGCTGCGTGGCCACATGAGCACAATCTGATGCTGCAGACCCTGCGACACAACACAACATTACACACACACACACACACACACCAGCTGCGTGCCCACATGAGCGATCTGATGCTGCAGACCCTGCAACACGACACAACATCACACACACACACACACACGCCAGGTGGGTGGCCACATGAGCGATCTGATGCTGCAGACCCTGCAACACGACACAACATTACCCACACACACACACAAACACACACACACACACCAGCTGCGTGCCCACATGAGCGATCTGATGCTGCAGAGCCTGCAACAAGACACAACATTACACACACACACCAGCTGCGTGGCCACATGAGCGATCTGATGCTGCAGACCCTGCAACACAACACCACATTACACACACACACACACACACACACACAAGCTGCGTGGCCACATGAGCGATCTGATGCTGCAGACCCTGCAACAAGACACAACATTACACACACACACCAGCTGCGTGGCCACATGAGCGATCTGATGCTGCAGACCCTGCAACACAACACCACATTACACACACACACACACACACAAGCTGCGTGGCCACATGAGCGATCTGATGCTGCAGACCCTGCGACACAACACAACATTACACACGCACACACACACACACACAAGCTGCGTGGCCACATGAGTGATCAGATGCTGCAGACCCTGCATCACAACACCACATTTTCTGTTTGTATTTTTAATATTCTTGTGCATCCCTGTCTGTTTGTTACTTGTTGTCTGTTAAAGTGTATTCTATATGTGCTGCCTTCTTGGCCAGGGCTCACTTGTAAAACAGATTGTAATCTCAATGTGATTTTTTCCCCCTGGTAAAATAAAGGTTAAAAAAAAAACATAAATAAAATTACACAAGCGTGTGTGTGATGGACGAGCCGAAAATGCCACACACACTCACAGGTGAAGTACCTGGAAGTCAAAGACGCGTTTGCCGAACTGAACCCTCTGCCTGGTGTAGGGAACCGCGTGATCGAAGCAGCCCTGAGCCAGACCCAGCATCTGAAACACACGAGACACGTGAGACCGGCCTTCATTCTCTCACACACACACAGACACACACACACACACACACACACACACCTGTGCTGCGATCCCGATCCGGCCCTCGTTCAACATACCAATGGCATATTTATAACCGTGACCGACTTTCCCCAAAACGTTCTTCTGGTGAACCTGCAGATGAAGCACATCGTTAGTATATGAAAACATCTTGTAACTCGTTAGAGATTAGGGTCTTTCATGTGATCAGAAACTGAGGAGCAGAGCGATTACAGGTCATTATGGTCCCTTTTGAAGAGCATAAAAATAGCCATCCTGATGCTCCGCTCCTACTGAGAGTCAAGAATCACAGCGTTTATTTCCTTCATCATGAAGGTTCAGAGAAGGACATTAATGTCTGACTCAGTTTACAGCTGGAGTGAAGATGATCTCTCACACACACTCACAGCGTTCCTAAGTGGTGAGATGATGTGGTCAAATGATGTGGTGATGATGTGGTGAGATGATGTGGTGAGATGATGTGGTGATGATGTGGTCAAATGATGTGGTGTGGTGATGATGTGGTGATGATGTGGTCAAATGATGTGGTGAGATGATGTGGTGATGATGTGGTGATGATGTGGTGAGATGATGTGGTCAAATGATGTGGTGAGATGATGTGGTGATGATGTGGTGAGATGATGTGGTGATGATGTGGTCAAATGATGTGGTGTGGTGATGATGTGGTGATGATGTGGTCAAATGATGTGGTGTGGTGATGTGGTGATGATGTGGTGTGGTGAGATGATGTGGTCAAATGATGTGGTGAAGATGTGGTGATGTGGTGAGATGATGTGGTGATGATGTGATGATGATGTGGTGTGATGTGGTGTGGTGATGTGGTGATGATGTGGTGATGTGGTGATGATGTGGTGAGATGATGTGGTGATGATGTGGTGTGGTGATGATGTGGTGATGATGTGGTGATGATGTGGTGATGATGTGGTGAGATGATGTGGTGTGATGATGTGGTGAGATGATGTGGTGAGATGATGTGGTGGATGTGGAGATTATGTGGTGTGGTGTGATGATGTGGTGAGATGATGTGGTGAGATGATGTGGTGAGATGATGTGGTGTGATGATGTGGTGAGATGATGTGGTGATGATGTGGTGTGATGATGTGGTGTGGTGATGGTGTGGTGATGATGTGGTGATGATGTGGTGAGATGAAGTGGTGATGATGTGGTGATGATGTGGTGATGATGTGGTGAGATGATGTGGTGAGATGATGTGGTGAGATGAAGTGGTGAGATGAAGTGGTGAGATGAAGTGGTGAGATGAAGTGGTGAGATGAAGTGGTGATGATGATGTGGTGAGATGATATGGTCAAATGATGTGGTGATGATGTGGTGATGATGTGGTGAGATGATGTGGTGATGATGTGGTGAAGATGTGGTGATGTGGTGATGATCTGGTGATGATGTGGTGTGGTGATGTGGTGTGGTGATGTGGTGATAATGTGGTGATGATGTGGTGATGATGTGGTGTGATGATGTGGTAAGATGATGTGGTGGATGTGGAGATTATGTGGTGTGGTGAGATGATGTGGTGTGATGATGTGGTGAGATGATGTGGTGATGATTTTGTGTGATGATGTGGTGATGATGTGGTGTGATGATGTGATGTGGTGAGATGATGTGGTGAGATGATGTGGTGTGATGATGTGGTGTGATGATGTGGTGAGATGATGTGGTGTGATGATGTGGTGTGATGATGTGGTGAGATGATGTGGTGTGATGATGTGGTGTGATGATGTGGTGATGATTTTGTGTGATGATGTGGTGATGATGTGGTATGATGATGTGGTGTGATGATGTGATGTGGTGAGATGATGTGGTGAGATGATGTGGTGTGATGATGTGGTGAGATGATGTGGTGTGATGATGTGATGTGGTGAGATGATGTGGTGAGATGATGTGGTGTGATGATGTGGTGATGATGTGGTATGATGATGTGGTGAGATGATGTGATGTGGTGAGATGATGTGGTGTGATGATGTGGTGTGATGATGTGGTGTGATGATGTGGTGTGATGATGTGGTCAGATGATGTGGTCAGATGATGTGGTGAGATGATGTGGTGATGATGTGGTGAGATGATGTGGTGAGATGATGTGGTGATGATATGGTCAAATGATGTGGTGAGATGATATGATGTGGTGAGATGATGTGGTGATGATGTGGTGAGATGATGTGGTGATGTGGTGATGATGTGGTGAGATGATGTGAGATGATGTGGTGATGATGTGGTGAGATGATGTGAGATGATGTGGTGATGATGTGGTGATGATGTGGTGAGATGATGTGGTGATGATGTGGTGATGTGGTGAGATGATGTGGTGAGATGATGTGGTGATGATGTGGTGATGATGTGGTGAGATGATGTGGTGAGATGATGTGATGTGGTGAGATGATGTGGTGATGATGTGGTGTGGTGATGATGTGGTGATGATGTGGTGTGGTGATGATGTGGTGAGATGATGCGGTGATGATGTGGTGTGATGATGTGGTGAGATGATGTGGTGATGATGTGGTGAGATGATGTGGTGATGATGTGGTGTGGTGATGATGTGGTGAGATGATGTGGTGTGATGATGTGGTGTGATGATGTGGTGATGATGTGGTGATGATGTGGTGTGGTGATGATGTGGTGAGATGATGTGGTGATGATGTGGTGTGATGATGTGGTGAGATGATGTGGTGAGATGATGTGGTGATGATGTGGTGATGATGTGGTGTGGTGATGATGTGGTGAGATGATGTGGTGATGATGTGGTGATGATGTGGTGAGATGATGTGGTGATGATGTGGTGATGATGTGGTGAGATGAAGTGGTGATGATTTGGTGATGATGTGGTGTGATGATGTGGTGTGGTGATGATGTGGTGATAATGTGGTGATGATGTGGTGAGATGATGTGAGATGATGTGGTGATGATGTGGTGAGATGATGTGAGATGATGTGGTGATGATGTGGTGATGATGTGGTGAGATGATGTGGTGATGATGTGGTGATGTGGTGAGATGATGTGGTGAGATGATGTGGTGATGATGTGGTGATGATGTGGTGAGATGATGTGGTGAGATGATGTGGTGAGATGATGTGATGTGGTGAGATGATGTGGTGAGATGAAGTGGTGATGATTTGGTGATGATGTGGTCAAATGATGTGGTGTGGTGATGATGTGGTGATGATGTGGTGAGATGATGTGGTGATGTGGTGATGATGTGGTGAGATGATGTGAGATGATGTGGTGATGATGTGGTGAGATGATGTGAGATGATGTGGTGATGATGTGGTGATGTGGTGAGATGATGTGGTGAGATGATGTGGTGATGATGTGGTGAGATGATGTGGTGAGATGATGTGGTGAGATGATGTGGTGAGATGATGTGATGTGGTGAGATGATGTGGTGATGATGTGGTGTGGTGATGATGTGGTGATGATGTGGTGTGGTGATGATGTGGTGAGATGATGCGGTGATGATGTGGTGTGATGATGTGGTGAGATGATGTGGTGATGATGTGGTGAGATGATGTGGTGATGATGTGGTGTGGTGATGATGTGGTGAGATGATGTGGTGTGATGATGTGGTGTGATGATGTGGTGATGATGTGGTGATGATGTGGTGTGGTGATGATGTGGTGAGATGATGTGGTGATGATGTGGTGTGATGATGTGGTGAGATGATGTGGTGAGATGATGTGGTGATGATGTGGTGTGGTGATGATGTGGTGATGATGTGGTGTGGTGATGATGTGGTGAGATGATGTGGTGTGATGATGTGGTGATGATGTGGTGATGATGTGGTGAGATGATGTGGTGATGATGTGGTGTGGTGATGATGTGGTGAGATGAAGTGGTGATGATTTGGTGATGATGTGGTGTGATGATGTGGTGAGATGATGTGGTGATAATGTGGTGAGATGATGTGGTGAGATGATGTGGTGATGATGTGGTGTAGTGATGATGTGGTGATGATGTGGTGTGGTGATGATGTGGTGAGATGATGTGGTGATGATGTGGTGTGATGATGTGGTGAGATGATGGTGATGATGTGGTGTAGTGATGATGTGGTGATGATGTGGTGTGGTGATGATGTGGTGAGATGATGTGGTGATGATGTGGTGAGATGATGTGGTGATGATGTGGTGATGATGTGGTCATGATGTGGTGAGATGATGTGGTGATGATGTGGTGAGATGATGTGGTGAGATGATGTGGTGATGATGTGGTGAGATGATGTGGTGAGATGATGTGGTGATGATGTGGTGAGATGATGTGGTGATGATGTGGTGTGGTGATGATGTGGTGAGATGATGTGGTGTGATGATGTGGTGAGATGATGTGGTGATGATTTGGTGATGATGTGGTGTGATGATGTGGTGAGATGATGTGCTGAGATGATGTGGTGATGATTTGGTGATGATGTAGTGATGATGTGGTGATGATGTGCTGAGATGATGTGGTGAGATGATGTGGTGATGATGTGGTGATGATGTGGTGATGATGTGGTGTGGTGATGATGTGGTGAGATGATGTGGTGAGATAATGTGTTGAGATGATGTGGTGAGATGATGTGGTGAGATGATGTGGTGATGATGTGGTGTGGTGATGATGTGGGGAGATGATGTGGTGATGATGTGGTGAGATGATGTGGTGTGGTGAGGTGATGTGGTGATGATGTGGTGAGATGATGTGGTGATGATGTGGTGAGATGATGTAATGTTGTGATGATGTGGTGTGATGTGGTGTGGTGATGATGTGGTGATGATGTGGTGAGATGATGTGGTGATGATGTGGTGAGATGTGGTGATGATGTGGTGATGATATGGTGAGATGTGGTGATGATGTGGTGATGATGTGGTGTGGTGATGTGGTGAGATGATGTGGTGTGATGATGTGGTGTGGTGATGTGGTGTGGTGATGTGGTGATGATGTGGTGAGATGATGTGGTGATGATGTGGTGTGGTGATGTGGTGTGGTGATGTGGTGTGGTGATGTGGTGATGTGGTGTGGTGATGTGGTGTGATGATGTGGTGTGATGATGTGGTGAGATGATGTGGTGAGATGATGTGGTGTGGTGATGTGGTGTGGTGATGATGTGGTGAGATGATGTGGTGATGATATGGTGAGATGATGTAATGTGGTGATGATGTGGTGTGATGATGTGGTGTGGTGATGATGTGGTGAGATGATGTAGTGATGATGTGGTGAGATGTGGTGATGATGTGGTGATGATGTGTTGAGATGTGGTGATGATGTGGTGAGATGTGGTGATGATGTGGTGATGATGTGGTGTGGTGATGTGGTGTGGTGATGTGGTGTGGTGATGTGATGTGGTGTGATGATGTGGTGTGATGATGATGTGGTGAGATGATGTGAGATGATGTGGTGATGATGTGGTGATGATTTGGTGAGATGATGTGATGAGATGATGT
>CM060627.1:187500-190000 GCA_030578275.1 Meda fulgida | reverse complement strand
ACGTCAGTGGTGTTCCCGCGTCAGTCAGTGGTGTTCCCAGTGGTGTTGACTGGTGTTCCCGCGTCAGTGGTGTTCCCCGCGTCAGTGGTGTTCCTCTGGTGTTCCGACGTCAGTGATGTTCCTCTGGTGTTCCGACGTCAGTGATGTTCCTCTGGTGTTCCGGCGTCAGTGATGTTCCTCTGGTGTTCCCGCGTCAGTGGTGTTCCTCTGGTGTTCCGACGTCAGTGATGTTCCCGCGTCAGTGGTGTTCCGACGTCAGTGGTGTTCCGACGTCAGTGGTGTTCCGACGTCAGTGGTGTTCCGACGTCAGTGGTGTTCCTCTGGTGTTCCGACGTCAGTGGTGTTCCTCTGGTGTTCCGACGTCAGTGGTGTTCCTCTGGTGTTCCGACGTCAGTGGTGTTCCTCTGGTGTTCCGACGTCAGTGGTGTTCCTCTGGTGTTCCGACGTCAGTGATGTTCCCAGTGGTGTTGACTGGTGTTCCCGCGTCAGTGGTGTTCCCCGCGTCAGTGGTGTTCCCGCGTCAGTGGTGTTCCTCTGGTGTTCCGACGTCAGTGGTGTTCCTCTGGTGTTCCGACGTCAGTGGTGTTCCTCTGGTGTTCCGACGTCAGTGGTGTTCCTCTGGTGTTCCGACGTCAGTGGTGTTCCTCGTGATGTTCCTCTTGTGTTCCGCATGTGTTCTGACAGCGTCTGGCGTGTGTGGCGCTCGAACGCCAGCAGTTTCTCCTCAGGGAAGAGAGGAAGGTCCTTCTTCAGATCGTGCAGGAACCGAGTCTTCATCTCATTCAGCTCTTTAGCGAGAGCCTGCAGCACATCTGGAGACGCCTGCGCGTCTGTGGGACAGCAGAACCGAAACACATCACACATACTCTGAACAGACACAGACAATACTGACACACAACAACAATACACAACACCAGTCGTCATTGAACTGAACTAGGCTCATATTAGCTGAGGTTAGCATGACTGGCACTGTACCGCGAGCCAAGGCCATGGCGTGAGACACCAGGCGTCTGCAAGTCCGATCGGCCCGATGGAGAGCGCTGGATGCACAGATGCGCCGGTCAGACTCCTGAAACACAGAGGATCGCATCAGACGAGGGTCTGCTAACTATAATCATCCTTATCTGTCTGTGTTCATCTACTGTAATTGTGTCTTTTAATGTGGCAAGTGTTTTTACGAAACCGACCCAAACCACAACAGTGAAAAAGGTGAGTTTCTGTGCGAGTGTGTAACAGTGATGAACTGGGTGTGCTGCTCTGTGTCTGACTGATGAACAAAGCGTTTCAGACCTTCAGCTGAGACTCGTCCTGGACGGGCCTCAACGGGTTTTCCAGCGCCGACGCCAGCAAGTCCATCAGCTTCTGCCTTAATTAAACAAATATTACATCAGATGATCTGTGGATTTAAAGTCACCATGAAATAAAAACAGACGATTCTCGTTTATTCTAAATGATTAATAGGCGCACATCATTATTGTTTTAATAATCTTGAATCAGAATAACTTCTTGCAGCATCTCTTCTCTGATGACGCCCTAGAGTGCATCCGGAAAGTATTGAGCACCCAAAGCGCTTTACAATCATGTCGGGATCTCTCCTCAACCACCACTGGGATGACCATTCACACTTTCACTCTCTCTCTCTCTCTCTCTCTCTCTCTCTCACACAAACACACACCCTCCTCACACACACACCCTCCTCACACACACACCCTCCTCTCACACACACACACACACACACACACACACACATACACACACACACACACACACACACACACAGGCATTATTAGGAGGCCATGATTGGCGAGAGCCGATTGGAGGGAATGTGGCCGGGACACACCCCTACTCTTTATCAGAAGTGCCATGGGATTTTTAATGACCACAGAGAGTCAGGGCCTCGGTTTAACGTCTCATCCGAAGGACGGCGTTCTATGACAGTACAGTGTCCATGTCACTACACTGGGGCGTCAGGACCCACACAGAGCACAGGGTGAGCGTCCCCTCCTGGCCTCACTAACACCTCTTCCAGCAGCAACCTGGTTTTCTCAGGAGTCTCCCACCCAGACACTGACCAGCCCCTGCCCTGCTCAGCTTCAGTGGGAACCAGTCTTGGGCTACAGGGTGATATGGCTGCTGGCATGATTCACAGCGCTTCACTTTTTCCACATTTTGTTATGTTACAACCTTATTCCAAAAGTATTCAATTCATTATTTCCACTCTACAACGAAAACCCCATAATGACAACATGAAAGAAGTTTGTTTGAAATAGTTGCAAATTTATTAGAAATGAAAACCGAAAAAAATTCACATGTACATTAGTATTCACAGCCTTTGCCATGAAACTCAAAATTGAGCTCAGGTTCATCTGGTTTCCACTGATCATCCTTGAGATGCTTCTACAACTGGACTGGAGTCCACCTGTGGGACATTCAGCTGTTTGGACATGATTTGGAAAGGCACACACCTGTCTACATAAGGTTCCACAGTTAACAGTGCACA
>CM060627.1:135000-180000 GCA_030578275.1 Meda fulgida | reverse complement strand
ACAGAAACTTTTAATGTGTTCTGGCTGTTTATTTAAACAACAACAGTGTTTGGTCCTCGAGAACGCAAACTTTGAAACCGGTTCCAAGGTGTAAGTTTGTTGAAGTGATGGACGCTAAAAACAGCACAATCAAGCCGAAGCTGGTCTTATCTGGTTAATTCTCTGTCAAATCTAGATTTGATCAAGTGTTGTTCACAGGTGTCATTAATGACATTCACTGTTGGACTGAATCACTGAAGAACCAACTTTACGTTCTGCAAGATCCTCCTTTTTTACTAAACGTCTTTTAATGCAAGTAGACAAAGTTTGTATTTAGTGTAAGCTCTCCTAAGGACCTGTTTAATCAAATATTCCAGAAAAGGTTTTAGAATTTTTATCATATGAAAAATGTACAACTTGTGTAAATTTAATTGGCTGTATTTTTTATTGTATTGTATTTATCTAAATCTTGTGTAGCTTGTAACGCACATTAACAGCAGCTTGAGTCTCTGATCATGTGATTAGCTCCTCATCCCTGATTCGCTCATTGCAGGGCTGCAGCAGGGGCTGATGGGAAGGCGCTCAGCAGTGATGTCATCAGTCAGGGTGCTGCTCTCGCTGGCCTGAGGAGGGCGCCGGCGTGCAGCGGCTCCTTACCGGCCCTCAGACCCACCGACGGGCACACGGTCATGATCCGGGTGAGTTACGGTCATGATCCGGGTGAGTTTCTGTGTGTAATTTCAGGTTTAAAGTTCTGTTTATTTTCCAGACGGAGCGTTTGGATCCTGAGGAGGTTCCGGTGCCGTTTCCAGAGACTCGGAGCGACTGCTGGGACAATTCCCACGTCAAACTGCCCTGCTCCCAACACAACCTGTTCCCTGTGGACCGAACGGTCAGACACACACACACACACCACACCACACACACCACACACACACACACACACACACACACACGCCACACCACACCACACCACACACACCACACACACACACCACACACACCACACCACACACACCACACACACACACACACACACACACCACACCACACCACACCACACACACACACACACAGACAACACCACACCACACACACCACACACACACGCCACACCACACCACACCACACACACCACACACACACACACACAGACAACACCACACCACACACACCACACACACACGCCACACCACACCACACCACACACACCACACACACACACACACACACACACAGACCACACCACACACACCACACACACCACACACACACACACACACACACACACAGACAACACCACACCACACACACCACACACACACACACACACACACACACACACACACACACACACACAGACAACACCACACCACACACACACACACACACACAACCTGTTCCCTGTGGACCGAACGGTCAGACACACACACACACACACACCACACCACACCACACCACACACACACACAGACAACACCACACCACACACACCACACACACACGCCACACCACACCACACCACACACACCACACACACCACACACACACACACACACACAGACAACACCACACCACACACACCACACACACACACACACACACACACACACACACACACACACAGACAACACCACACCACACACACACACACACACACACAACCTGTTCCCTGTGGACCGAACGGTCAGACACACACACACACACCACACCACACACACCACACACACACACACACACACACACACACACACGACCTGTTCCCTGTGGACCGAACTGTCAAACACACACACACACACACACACACACACACAACCTGTTCCCTGTGGACCGAACGGTCAGACACACACACCACACCACACCACACACACACACACACACACACACACACACACACACACACACACACACACACACACACACACACACACAACCTGTTCCCTGTGGACCGAACGGTCAGACACACACACACACACACACACACAACCTGTTCCCTGTGGACCGAATAGTCAGACACCCACACACACACACACACCACACACCACACACACACACACACACACACACACAACCTGTTCCCTGTGGACCGAACGGTCAGACACACACACACACACACACACACACACAACCTGTTCCCTGTGGACCGAACGGTCAAACACACACACACACACACAACCTGTTCCCTGTGGACGGAACGGTCAGACACACACACACACACACACACACACAACCTGTTCCCTGTGGACCGAACGGTCAGACACACACACACACACACAACCTGTTCCCTGTGGACCGAACGGTCAGACACACACACACACACACACACACACACACCCACAACCTCTTCCCTGTGGACGGAACGGTCAGACACACACACACACACACACAACCTGTTCCCTGTGGACCGAACGGTCAGACACACACACACACACACACACACACACACAACCTGTTCCCTGTGGACCGAACGGTCAGACACACACACACACACACACACACACACAACCTGTTCCCTGTGGACGGAACGGTCAGACACACACACACACACACACAACCTGTTCCCTGTGGACCGAACGGTCAGACACACACACACACACACACACACACACAACCTGTTCCCTGTGGACCGAACGGTCAGACACACACACACACACACACACACACACACACACACAACCTGTTCCCTGTGGACCGAACGGTCACACACACACACACACACACAACCTGTTCCCTGTGGACTGAACGGTCAAACACACACACACACACACAACCTGTTCCCTGTGGACCGAACGGTCAGACACACACACACACACACACACACAACCTGTCCCTGTGGACCGAACGGTCAGACACACACACACACAACCTGTTCCCTGTGGACCGAACGGTCAGACACACACACACACACCACACCACTCCACACCACACCACACACACACACAACCTGTTCCCTGTGGACCGAACGGTCAGACACACACACACACACACACACACACACACACACACACAACCTGTTCCCTGTGGACCAAACGGTCAAAACACACACACACACACACACACACACACACACACACACACACACACACACACACACACACACACAACCTGTTCCCTGTGGACCGAACGGTCAGACACACACACACACACACACACACACACACACACACACTGCATTAGCTTATTTACTCTGTGATGTTGTTTGTTTGAATGTTTGCAGACTCTCCAGAGCCGATGGGATTTGATCACTCGATCCCTGAGCGTCCCGTTCACGTCTTCTCTCGATGTGAAGGTGATGTCACTTCCTCCGCTCGGAAATGACACAGACTCGCTCGGTTTTACTCTGTACATTCTGTGTGTGTGTGTGTCTGTGTCTGTGTCTGTGTGTGTGTGTGTGTGTGTGTGTGTGTGTGTGTGTGAACATCATCAGCTAGAAATGAACCTTTAGAAATGAACTAAATGTGACTCAACGTCCCTAATTTGGAAGAATGATTCATACTGTCTTAGTGAAATTTTAAAGATGCAAAAGGTTTGTGTCAATCAGTATTCATTGTAATTAGCATTATAGTTAATCAATATTAGTCTATGACTTGACCTCATTAAGATAAGTGCTAAATGAATAAATGTGTTGTAGTGTCCTGGTTTTGTCCAGATGATGGCAGCAGAACTCAGCGATGATGAACAAACTCACTGCGAGTAAAAGTGATGCTGCTGTGGAGATTTATTTCAAGATTTTAACCTTTTTAAAATATGTAACTCTCTAGGATGCAATACTGAGATATAATGCAGGCCAAGCGAAGGCGTGGAGCTTCACAGCACTGCATTCATACTGTAAGGTGAGAGACACGACTGTAACACACACACACACACACACACACACACACTACACTTCACAGCACTGCATTCATACTGTAAGGTGAGAGACACGACTGTAACACACACACACACACACTACACTTCACACCACTGCATTCATACTGTAAGGTGAGAGACACGACTGTAACACACACACACACACACACTACACTTCACAGCACTGCATTCATACTGTAAGGTGAGAGACACGACTGTAACACACACACACACACACACTACACTTCACACCACTGCATTCATACTGTAAGGTGAGAGACACGACTGTAACACACACACACACACACACTACACTTCACACCACTGCATTCATACTGTAAGGTGAGAGACACGACTGTAACACACACACACACACACACTACACTTCACAGCACTGCATTCATACTGTAAGGTGAGAGACACGACTGTAACACACACACACACACACTACACTTCACACCACTGCATTCATACTGTAAGGTGAGAGACACGACTGTAACACACACACACACACACTACACTTCACACCACTGCATTCATACTGTAAGGTGAGAGACACGACTGTAACACACACACACACACACACTACACTTCACACCACTGCATTCATACTGTAAGTTGAGAGACACGACTGTAACACACACACACACACACACACTACACTTCACACCACTGCATTCATACTGTAAGGTGAGAGACACGACTGTAACACACACACACACACACACACACTACACTTCACAGCACTGCATTCATACTGTAAGGTGAGAGACACGACTGTAACACACACACACACACACTACACTTCACAGCACTGCATTCATACTGTAAGGTGAGAGACAGGACTGTAACACACACACACACACACTACACTTCACACCACTGCATTCATACTGTAAGGTGAGAGACACGACTGTAACACACACACACACACACTACACTTCACACCACTGCATTCATACTGTAAGGTGAGAGACACGACTGTAACACACACACACACACACTACACTTCACACCACTGCATTCATACTGTAAGGTGAGAGACACGACTGTAACACACACACACACACACTACACTTCACAGCACTGCATTCATACTGTAAGGTGAGAGACACGACTGTAACACACACACACTACACTTCACACCACTGCATTCATACTGTAAGGTGAGAGACACGACTGTAACACACACACACACACACACACACACACACTACACTTCACAGCACTGCATTCATACTGTAAGGTGAGAGACACGACTGTAACACACACACACACACTACACTTCACAGCACTGCATTCATACTGTAAGGTGAGAGACACGACTGTAGCACACACACACACACACACACACACACACACACTACACTTCACAGCACTGCATTCATACTGTAAGGTGAGAGACACGACTGTAACACACACACACAAACACACACAATACACTTCACAGCACTGCATTCATACTGTAAGGTGAGAGACACGACTGTAACACACACACACACACTACACTTCACAGCACTGCATTCATACTGTAAGGTGAGAGACACGACTGTAGCACACACACACACACACACACACACACACACACACTACACTTCACAGCACTGCATTCATACTGTAAAGTGAGAGACACGACTGTAACACACACACACACACACACACACACACACACTACACTTCACAGCACTGCATTCATACTGTAAGGTGAGAGACACGACTGTAGCACACACACACACACACACACACACACACACACACACACTACACTTCACAGCACTGCATTCATACTGTAAGGTGAGAGACACGACTGTAACACACACACACAAACACACACACTACACTTCACAGCACTGCATTCATACTGTAAGGTGAGAGACACGACTGTAGCACACACAAACACACACAATACACTTCACACCACTGCATTCATACTGTAAGGTGAGAGACACGACTGTAACACACACACACACACACGCACTGCATTCATACTGTAAGGTGAGAGACACGACTGTAACACACACACACAAACACACACAATACACTTCACACCACTGCATTCATACTGTAAAGTGAGAGACACGACTGTAACACACACACACACACACACACTACACTTCACACCACTGCATTCATACTGTAAAGTGAGAGACACGACTGTAACACACACACACACACACATTTGATTTCTTTATTTGAATCTGTTTTTACTCGTGAGTGTTTATACATAGGCATATTTTTTGGAAATATGTCTTGAACCGAGTTTGCAATGAGATCTACAACACGGTCATGGCGTGCTGTGTATAACCCTTTGTACATATTACAGCCATTTACAATATGAGCAACTGATTCAAGGTGATCAGAGTTAGAATGCATTATGCAGTGTGGATAGTGATGTTCAGGGTACCATAATGCTAGGTTGTATCTGGTTGGCAACACCTGAAGTCTGGCCTTGACAGTGAAGTAAAGAATATCCGCCCCTATTGCAGCATTTCTGCACATGGAATGAGAGAGTGATCAGCAAAGCCAAGACATGCCAACTTTCCCTGCATTCTTAGTCCAGTCCAGTGTTGTGTTGTGTCCATCTGTTTGATCTCCATTAAAGATCTTCATGCTCTTCATGGTAGTGTGTGTTGCTGTTCACTCGGTAGTGTGTGTTGTGTCTCGTTGTGGCAGACTGTGGCCTCCACAGGAACGGATGGGTCTGTGGCACTGCGTCAGCTACCTCTGGTGCAGAGTGTGAGTTGCTTTGTGTCCCCTGTAATCTAACTGCCAGTCTACTGCACTAGTCGTTTAGGTCTGGCCAGTCTGAACGCACTCCGAAACCTGCGGCTTGTGTGTCCAGTTTACTGTTGCTTTTCCTCCTGAAGCCTAGGAAGCGGTCTTGGTTGCCTGTGGCCAAAGGGACCTTTCTCTTCCTGAGGTCCAATAAGAGCGAGGCTCTGGCTAGCTCTCTGACTGCCGCATCATCGTTGTTGAGCATGCTGATGAGGTGTGCTAGTCTTGTAGTGGAGTAAGTCCATCCACATTTGGGACCCCAGACCCCCTTCCTTGAATGTGAGGAAGATTATGTCCCCGGTGGTCCCAGACATTTCCTGACGGCCTCAACTGATTTATTATCCATGTCCCGTAGGACGTTTTGTGGGATGTGAATGTTTGCAAAGAGGTGTTGTATCTTTGCCAGAGCTACTTCTCTAATGGCCTCCAGTTTCAGCTACAGGAGGAGTCGATCAGATCCTGTTCTCAAAGGCGCAGATTTAGATTTGTACCGCTTCGATGTTCATAAAGTGCTGCACATTTGGTGTGTTTCACCTCCAGCTTAGACCACTGTAGGAATTCCTCCATTCTGGCCATATTCAAAAATCATATTTTGAATGATATTCTCACTGGAGGACACCTCAACATCGTCAGCGTAGCCCTGGACAGGGTTCGGGGATCTGATATGTGATGGTGCGCACTGGCAGATCCATTTCATCCACTGGTTAATAGCCAGGATGAAGGTAACAGCACTCCACGGCCAGCCTGTTTTAATCCCCACCTTTGGGGGTATAGGTTTTGTGAGTTGTTTAGCACAGATGACTTGCACAACAGATCCCCTATACACATCCGCTATGATGTCCACGAAGGGCTGAGGTAGATGGATCTCCTCTGATGCGTTAAGCAGCAATTTGTGAGATAATGTCCCAAAGGCATCTCTGAAGTCCAGGAATATGATATAGAGTTTACATGATTCATGTTTGAAATCATCAATTCCAGTTTTCAGGCAGAACACGTGTTCGTTCATACCCTGTCTGTCTATATAGGCTTTCTGTTTGGCTGAGAGGATGCCTGCATCCACAAGCCACGGAAGATTCGGGCAAGTGTTTCATAAACACCTTGTGAACAGTGGGAGGAGAGATATGTCCCTCCATGTAGATGGATCACTTGGGATATTGTCTTTTTTTGGAATTCTATGGACAAACACACACACACACTTCACAGCACTGCATTCATACTGTTAGGTGAGAGACACGACTGTAACACACACACACACACACACACACACACACTCTTATAAATGCAGCTGTCTTCAGTCATGCGAATATCACTAAATATGAGCATCTTGTTATTGATTCAATGTTATTTATGGTACAAGTTGTCATAAAACACTTTGTTTTCCTTTGAATTGTTACAACCCATCAATCAATACTTTTAATTAATTAGCCAGAGAGCGATGCAGAAATATTGCAGAGGAATCAATAAGAGCGAGGCACAGGAAGAGATGCTGGATCGTCACGCATCATCCCGACTCTTCAATCTTACTCGCCTCGCCGCTCGTGGCTGCGTCTGTGCTCCGGAATATAGCAGACCATGTGCTTCAGTCGTGTTCATAAGCATACTTCAGACGGGCATATGGCCTTTATTCTGACACCGTTTGACATGGAAATATGATCTAGAAAAGAAAATGTGTGATTTTACTAAGTTTATTGGTAATTTCAGCTCTGTCTGAATTTATGCTTCCCGTCAGTTATAGTTCATGTTTTCCTGCATTTCCAGTTTCATTTTAAGCTCCTCATGAACAGTGAGATGAATGACATCATCAAAACTCACGCTCGTCATGAATCTTTATAAAGCGTTGAGATTTTACAAAATCATTCCCTGGATTTTTGTATATAACCGGTTTATTGTCTGGAGATTCTGAAGTGCAGATATTACTGATTATCTCATAACATATATTTTAATGATTTATTTCCCAAAGGCCTGCTTGTAATGTTGTTTTAATTAATCAGTTTTTTGATGACAATTTTCCACCCTCTCTCTGTGAACTTTGGTAATAAACGAAACGCTGCACAGCGGCATTCACATGCTAATGAGGGCGGTCATATGCTAATGAGCCTGTGGTCATATGCTAATGAGCCTGTGATGTCAGTGTTGTGATGTCGTTACAGTCAATTAGACTGAGTTAGTTTTCAGAGTACAATGAACTTTATCTCATCTTTTTCATGACGTGTGACCTTTAAGAGAAGGAAATCTCAGATGTGAAAGGAAAGCTGTGTGTGTGTGTGTGTGTGTGTGTTGTGCAGAAGCTGACGGACAGTAAACGCTGCATTCCTCACCCTCAGCCGTTTGTTAACGAGGTTCGTTTGTGGAGTTGATTGCAGAGATGTTTAATAGCAGCGAGTGTGAAGAGGAATGTGACGTGTTTTGATTGACAGGTGCAGTTTGAGGCCGCTGTATTTGATTGACAGCGTCTGATTGTTTGTTTTCTTGCTGATACTCTCTGAATCACACACACTTACGGCATGTCCATTCCTCCAGGCCGATTCAGCAGCGTTTCCATGTGAGATTAGCAGAATAAATGAAAGATGTGCGGTCAGATGTTGTGTGATCGTGTGTGTGTTGTGTTGGTTTGTTCACTGTCCTTAGAGTCTCAGCTGGCTCTCGACCCGCTCTGGGTTTATGATCCTACCGCCACCATTATTTACGACCTTTTCGGGGTTGTTGCTACACATTTGTCCTGAGCTGAACGGGCTTGTTTGAGTTCTTCATCTGCATTTGTTCCCGGATGTGTTTTAATCAGATGAGAAAGCTGATGAAATGCCCTGTAGATTGATGGCTCTGACATGCCGTCGTAAACAAGAGCGGAATAACTATCATTTGTGTGTGTGTGTCAATGCACATGCCATAAATGTCTGTGTGTGTGTGCGTGTGCGCGTGCGTGCCTGTGTGTGTGCAGAGATGGAGTCGGTGTGATTTTACGGCCGCTTGTTTTCCTGTTGTGTGATGGTCTCGTCGGACAGCTTTGAGGAGTGCCTGCATTTCTTCTGCTTGTTAGTGTCAAACTGTAAAAGCTCTGAAGGTCCGTCTTGATGAAATGAATTTCAGCTTGTCATGGATTGTCTGTAAATTAGAATAAAAAGGCAGTAGCTGTGTGTGTTTGTGTTTACAGAGCAGGAAAAATCTGCCTCTGATTGGAAATGAAATAATTTTCTGGCTCTTGATTGACCAGCAGTTTCAGTTTCTGTGCTGATGTCTCTGGTGGTCTCACACACACACACACACAAGTCAAGTCACCTTTATTTATATAGTGCTTTTTTCAATACAGAGTGTTTCAAAGCAGCTTTACAGAGATAACAGGAAAAAAATGCAACAAAGTTTGTCTACAAGACAATACCAGCGTCACAGTCCAGCTTAAGTAAGTTCAGTGGTGCTTCATTTTTGTTGTAAAAAAAGTTAATTTAGATCATATATATACAGCTGTTCTGGAGAAAACCATCCAGCTCAGTTCAGTTCTCATATAATGGTGTCAATGCAGGCAGATGTTGAATATTAGGTTAAATGTTCAACAATATTAGAAAGTAAACACATGACAGAAACAGGCCTGATCTCCCACAGATGCACAAGCACACAGTGACCCAGGGTGTATCTGGGCTCGCCTGGGAAACAGTCTGATTATTGAATGTAATCGTTCGTCCCACATGAACTTGCACTTACACTAGACCATGAAATGCATCTCTATTAGGTCTTTTGCACTTGCTTATGTTTGTGTGGCACTTTTGCACATTGTTTTGCTTCCAAAAGGAGACATACATGACAGTGAGTCAGTGAGGATCTGTTTTAGAAGAGAGATTGAACATGTTTAGCTCCATAACACTGCCGGCCCTGAACACTAGCTCAACAGAAGCTCCACCTGTGCTACATAATCCCAGACCTCAAACCTCTCTTTCTCTGTGTGTGTGTGTGTGTGTGTGTGTGTGTGTGTGTGTGTGTCTCCAGGGTCTGCAGGGATCTGAAGTGGAGCAGATGTTTGGGAAGCTGCTTCCAGCCATGGCACAGCTGGCACTGAGAGCGCAGAGCCTCTTCACACAGGTACCAGAACACCAGAACCTCCATCACTGAATTACATACAAAACACACCAGAACCTCCATCACTGAATTACACACAAAACACACCAGAACCTCCATCACACACAAAACACAACCAGAACCTCCATCACTCAATTACACACAAAACACCCCAGAACCTCCATCACACACAAAACACACCAGAACCTCCATCACACAAAAAAAACACAACCAGAACCTCCATCACTCAATTACCCACAAAACACCCCAGAACCTCCATCACACACAAAACACAACCAGAACCTCCATCACTCAATTACACACAAAATACACCAGAACCTCCATCGCACACAAAACACACCAGAACCTCCATCACTGAATTACACACAAAACACACCAGAACCTCCATCACTCAATCACACACAGAACACACCAGAACCTCCAGAACGAACACTCCAGTGCTCATTGATTGGTTGATCAAGTCTCCACCCACTGATCCTCCACCACTGAGAACACTTTGCATTGCAGCCGCCTTTGCCAATAGTCAAAAGCATTTTTTTTGTGTGTTTGAGATGGATGTTGTTAATAATATCTCTGTTGTGTGTGTGTGCGCGTGTGCGTGTGTGTGTGCAGCCGATCCCGTTGCTGAGCACGCAGCGCTGCGGTTCCATTACGCTCTCGCAGGAGCAGGTCTCGAGTCTGCTGGCGAACGCCTTCTTCTGCACTTTCCCTCGTCGCAACTCTCGCAGGACGGAGTTCAGCAACTATCCTGACATCAACTTCAACAGGTGCGAAACCTCAGATCTGAACAGCATCAGTGCAGAGGCTCGTGTGAGAGGATGATGGGTGTTTGAAAAGAGTGACTTGATGGAAATGATCTCCACTGAAACCTGACTGAATGTAAAATGACTGCTTAATAAATAACCAAATAATAATTACATACATTGACATGAAATATTGGTTAGAGTGTGAAGTGATGCAAGAGACGTTTGACACGTTTTCTGTGAGTTTAAGTTGTTAGACGCACCGCACATCAACTGTGACTGTCATTCACTCATTGTGGAAATGAATATAAAATATTAGACGCAGTCTTCCATATGATCTGGTCTGTGTGTTTTGTAGGTTGTTTGAAGGTTCGTCCCCGAGCAAACAGCAGAAACTCAAAACCCTTCTCTGCTACTTTGAGCGGATCACGCAGCGCAGTGAGTTTAACTTTGCGTGTCACGTGTCACTCGCTCACGGATCGGTGACTAACTCCGTTTGTCGTGTGTTTTGTTTCCGAGGGCCCACCGGTCTCATAACTTACACCAGACAGTGTCTGCAGCGTCTGCCCTCGTGGTCCAGGTGAGATTCATCTTCACACACTCAGAGCCGTTTCATTTCACACAAGCCAATTAGCGCTCTTGATGTGTTTTTTCTTAGCTCAAAGAAGCAGTTCAGCAAACTTCACATCCGCTGTGACGGAACAATAGAGGAGCAGGGCTACGGCATGCTGCAGGTAACATGCCTCACCACACGCCTAACCACACGCCTCACCACAGGCCTCACCACACGCCTCACCACACGCCTCACCTCACGCATCACGCACGCATCAAACACACATCACCACACGCATCACCACACGCTTCACCACACGCCTCACCACACGCCTCACCACACGCATCACCGCACGCTTCACCGCACGCTTCACCGCACGCCTCACCACGCGCCTCACCACGCGCTTCACCACACACGCATCACCACACACGCATCACCACACACGCATCACCACACACGCCTCACCACACGCCTCACCACACGCCTCACCACACGCTTCACCACACGCTTCACCACACGCATCACTCACACGCATCACACATACGCCTCACCACACACGCGTCACCACACACGCGTCACCACACACGCGTCACCACACACGCATCACCACACACGCATCACCACACACGCTTCACCACACGCATCACCACACACGCTTCACCACACACGCTTCACACCACACGCATCACCACACGCGTCACACACGCGTCACACACGCATCACCACACGCATCACCACACGCATCACCACGCGCTTCACCACACGCTTCACCGCACCCCTCACCACACGCATCACACACGCCTCACCACACGCTTCACCACACACGCTTCACCACACACGCTTCACCACACACGCATCACCACACGCCTCACCACACACGCTTCACCACACACGCTTCCCCACACACGCCTCACCACACGCCTCACCACACGCGTCACACACGCATCACCACGCGCTTCACCACGCGCTTCACCACACGCTTCACCGCACCCCTCACCACACGCATCACACACGCCTCACCACACGCTTCACCACACACGCTTCACCACACACGCTTCACCACACACGCATCACCACACGCCTCACCACACACGCTTCACCACACACGCTTCCCCACACACGCCTCACCACACGCATCACCACACGCCTCACCACACGCGTCACACACGCATCACCACACGCTTCACCACACGCTTCACCGCACCCCTCACCACACGCATCACACACGCCTCACCACACGCTTCACCACACACATCACTCACACGCATCACACATACACATCACACATACGCCTCACCACACGCATACCACGCACATCACACACACGCCTCACCACACACGCCTCACCACACACGCCTCACCACACACGCCTCACCACACGCCTCACCACACGCCTCACCACACACGCATCACCACACGCATACCACGCGCATCACACACATGCCTCACCACACACGCATGACCACACACGCCTCACCACACGCCTCACCACACACATCACACACACGCATCACCACACGCATACCACGCGCATCACACACATGCCTCACCACACACGCATCACCACACACATCACTCACACGCATCACACATACGCCTCACCACACGCTTCACCGCACGCATCACACATGCCTCACCACACGCTTCACCACACGCTTCACCACATACATCACTCACACGCATCACACATACGCCTCACCACACGCATACCACGCGCATCACACACATGCCTCACCACACACGCATGACCACACACGCATGACCACACACGCATCACCACACACGCCTCACCACACGCATCACCACACGCATCACCACACGCATCACCACACGCATCACCACACGCCTCACCACACGCCTCACCACATGCGTCACACACGCATCACCACACGCATCACCACACGCTTCACCACACGCTTCACCGCACCCCTCACCACACGCATCACACACGCCTCACCACACGCCTCACCACACGCTTCACCACACACATCACTCACACGCATCACACATACGCATCACACATACGCCTCACCACACGCATACCACGCACATCACACACATGCCTCACCACACACGCCTCACCACACACGCCTCACCACACACGCCTCACCACACACGCCTCACCACACACGCCTCACCACACACGCCTCACCACACACATCACACACACGCATCACCACACGCATACCACGCGCATCACACACATGCCTCACCACACACGCATGACCACACACGCCTCACCACACACATCACACACACGCATCACCACACGCATACCACGCGCATCACACACATGCCTCACCACACACGCATGACCACACACGCCTCACCACACACATCACACACACGCATCACCACACGCATACCACGCGCATCACACACATGCCTCACCACACACGCATCACCACACACATCACTCACACGCATCACACATACGCCTCACCACACGCTTCACCGCACGCATCACACACGCCTCACCACACGCCTCACCACACGCTTCACCACATACATCACTCACACGCATCACACATACGCCTCACCACACGGATACCACGCGCATCACACACATGCCTCACCACACACGCATCACCACACACGCATCACCACACACGCATCACCACACACGCATCACCACACACGCATCACCACACACGCATCACCACACACGCATCACCACACACGCATCACCACACACGCATCACCACACACGCATCACCACACGCGCATCACCACACGCATCACCACACTCACCAAACACACGCCTCACCACACGCCTCACCACACGCCTCACCACACGCCTCACCACACGCATCACACACATGCCTCACCACACACGCATGACCACACACGCATCACTCACACGCATCACTCACACGTATCACACATACGCCTCACCACACGCATACCACGCGCACCACACGCATGACCACACACATCACTCACACGCATCACACATACGCCTGCCTCACCACACGCATACCACGCGCATACCACGCGCATCACACACACGCCTCACCACACACGCCTCACCACACACGCCTCACCACACACGCATGACCACACATCACTCACACGCATTACACATACGCCTCAGCACACGCATACCACGCGCATCACACACACGCCTCACCACATACGCCTCACCACACACGCCTCACCACACACGCCTCACCACACACGCCTCACCACACACGCCTCACCACACACGCCTCACCACACACGCCTCACCACACACGCCTCACCACACACGCCTCACCACACACGCATGACCACACACGCATGACCACACACGCATGACCACACACGCATCACCACACTCGCTTCACCACACGCATCACCACACGCATCACCACACGCATCACCACACACATCACACACACACGCATCACCACACGTATCACACATCTCCGGGTCAAAGGTCACGTCAAAATCACATCATATTTGGGAGAAAATGAAAATTGACATTGATGTGTCACCTTGTGTGTGTGTGTAAGAGACTGTGTTATATATAGTATGTGTGTGTGTGTGTGTGTGTGTGTGTGTGTGTGTGTGTGTGTGTGTGTGTGTGTGTGTGTGTGTGTGTGTGTTTTCTGCAGGTGGACTTTGCCAACAGGTTTGTCGGGGGGGGAGTGACCAGTTCTGGTCTGGTGCAGGAGGAAATCCGTTTCCTGATTAACCCAGAGCTGATCGCGGCTCGCCTCTTCACTGAAGCTCTGGAGGACAACGAGTGTCTGATCATCACAGGTAGAACACACACACAGAAGAACACGCTGAGATCCCTGTGGAGTGTGTGTTCAGACTGTAATCAGCACTCGAACCTTCAGCCCCGCTGAGACTCAATCAGTCTGTGTGTGTGATTGCTGGCTGTTACTGACGCCGCTTGCAGGTCATGGTGACGTTCTGCAAAAACCCTTCATTTCTGAAGTGCTCGTAATGGCCGTCAGTGTCTTCTGACATTTGTGTTAGCAATGATCAGGGTTTTATTTTGTATTTTTTCCATTTGCATGTAGTTTGAAAGGGTTCCTCCTGCTCCAACTAAAACGGAACTGTGATGAATGATTCCAGGAAAATTATATTTTTTTGTTTTTACTTGCATTCTCGGCGTGATCTGAAGCCCTATGCGTGAATAAGCAGCATCAGCGCCTCAGTGACCCGTGAGAACAGCTGTGGTGTGTGTTTTCATGAGCCGTGTTCTCCTCAGCTGTTAAAGCACTTTCTTTTTCTGAAATGGTGCAAGAAAGAAGTTTGCGTTGATGTTCCAGAATGCTGCTGTCTGCAAAAATCCTTAATTTCTTAAGTGCTCGTAAAGGTTGCAGTGTCTTCTGATTAGTGTCTTTTTCCGCCTCCACGTCAACTGAGTAGCAGTAGGACACGTTGTCCTCTTCCTCTGATCAGTATTCTTGGCTCGGCTGTCGGTCATCTTGTCTGCTTGGAGTCACCTTCAGGCTCCACCCCCCGGTCATCTCGTCTCCATGGAGTCACCTTCAGGCTCCGCCCCCTGGGCATCTCGTCTCCATGGAGTCACCTTCAGGCTCCGCCCCCCGGTCATCTCGTCTCCATGGGGTCACCTTTAGGCTCCGCCCCGGTCATCTCGTCTCCATGGGGTCACCTTTAGGCTCCGCCCCCGGCCAGCTCATCTCCATGGAGTCACCTTTAGGCTCCGCCCCCCGGCCATCTCATCTCCATGGAGTCACCTTCAGGCTCCGCCCCCCGGCCATCTCGTCTCCATGGAGTCACCTTCAGGCCCCGCCACTTACAGCTCTTAACTTTATTACAGTCCTGCAGAATTAATTACGGCTCTAAGAGCCGACTGTAGTCGCTTGGCTAATGCTAATGCACCGGGCCATGACATCTCCTCTATTACTGTGTCTCGCTCTCTCTCTCTCTCTCTCTCTCTCTCTCTCTCTCTCTCCCACTATCTCTAAATCACCCGCTCGGCTCTCAGATATCAATGGGTAAAGTGGATCTTCTTGTAGCTGTACAGAATTTTGCCAAAGTGGCTTCGGTTAATTGAATTGTGGCTGATTGCGGAGCGTCTGCCCTGTCAGGCTTTAGTGAGAGATGGAGATCAGTGACTCACCGATGCGGATCTGCAGCAAGGACACACACACACGACAGGATCGTCCCAGTCGCTGCAGGAATCATGAGTGCTGCTGTTTCTCTTCAGCTCACACACACACACACACACACACACACACACACACACACACAGGTCTGGCAGCAGATCATTGTTTGTAAAGTCTCTTTAAATCTCCAGAATATGATTTGAATCGTTTTAATCGCAGGCCGTCTCTGAATAAAGCTGGTGTTTGAGACAAAGGCCTGACATTAAGCTTGAGACGGTGATGATGATGATGAAGATGAAGATGCTGTTCTCGAGGGACCGATGCTCAGTTTAGATGATGCTCAGATGAGATGCATTAGTGACCTTTAATCTGTCTGAGACTCCAGCATCGGTCACTGAAGACGCTTCAGAAACACAAAGCCCAGACTCCTTCTGAAGGTCACATGAGCAGGAATTCTTCCCAGCAGGAATGCGTTTATCTCATTTCCTCTCCAATAAAGACAATGAGCTTATCTGCGGTTCTGCGGTTCGGGTCGATGTCGGACGGACCCGCCGCTGCTGCTGCCAGGAGTCTCTGATCCGATTAAACTCTCAGTTCCTCGACGTCAGGTGATCGACTGATCGCGCGCCACTGCTACTGTGTGTGTGTGTGTTATTATACATATGCATATTATGTGTTCAGTCTATAGAGATGCCCGTAATAATATATTTTTTTGCAGGCTTGTAGTCTTTCTTTACAAATTGACCTCAACAAATTGTCTGGCAGCATTATACAGAATTTTTTGTTGTTTCTGCGTATCCATGCCAAATAGGGAAAGGATCTACAGCCAGCAGTCGAATTTGATATTCTAGGTCAGCGATTCCCAACCATGTTCCTGGAGGCACTGCACATTTTGCATTTCTCAAACACACCTGATTCAGGTCATCAGCTCATTAGTAGAGACTCCAAGACCTGAAATGGATGTTTCAGACAAAGGAGAGATTCAAAATGTGCAGTGTTGGGGGGCCTTCAGGAACGTGCTTGGGAACCACTGTTGTTGGTATTATTAACTGGCCAGAGTTTTGAGATCGCAATAGACGTGAAGGACTATAATGTGCTAAGAGCTCGCTCAAGTACTGCGGAGCTAAACCATTTAGTGCTTTGTAAGTAATCTGGCCATACTTCCTGGTTCTGGTAAGAACTTGAGCTGCTGCGTTTTGGACCGGCTGTAGTTTGTTTATTAAGCGTGCAGGGCAACCACCCATAATAGCATTACAATAATCTAGCCTTGATGTCATGAACCAATGAACTAACTGTTCCGCATTTGTCATTGAAAGCATTTGTCGTAATTTAGATATATTTTTATGGAAAAATGCGGTTTTACATGTACTATTCATGTGACTTTCAAATGAAAGATTGGTATCAAAGAGCACACCCAGGTTCCTAACTGACAACGAAGATTTAACAGAGCAGGCATTAAGTGTTAAACAGTATTCTAGGTTATTACGTGTGGAAGTTTTTTGTCCAATATTTAGAATCTCTGTTTTAGAGTTTAGTAGTAGGAAATTACTAGTCATCCAATTTTTTATATCAGCTATGCATTCCGTTAATTTTGTGAATTAAGTTTCGTCAGCGTGTGAAGAAATATACAGCTGAGTATCATCGGCATAACAGTGAAAGCTAATTCCATGTTTCCTAATGATACCTCCTAATGGTAGCATGTACAAAGTGAACAGCAGAGGTCCTAGTACTGAGCCTTGTGGTATGCCATACTGAACTTGTGATCGATAAGACATCTCTTCATTTACTGCTAAAAACTGATAATGGTCAGATGGTCAATGGTCAATGGTCAGGTCAGGCCCTTCATGTTTGCCGGAGTGATGAGATAGTTAGCAGACTGTCCTCACTCAGTGGCTGGCTGTCTAAGTGGTGTCTGCAAAATAATATAGAATTCATAGGCAATTGGAAACGTTTTTGGGGCAGACCTGACCTGTTGAAAAGAGATGGTATTCATCCCTCCTGGGATGGTGGCGGTCTTCTCTCTAGTAATATGGCACATAGTCTTAGAGCTCAAACATGACAATCTGGGACTCAGGTCAGGAAGCAGACAGACTGGCTAAACCGACCGTCTGCTAGCGGCCTCGCGTCACCAAGGTCAGATAAATCCCATCACATAGAGCCTCTTTCACCTAGATATCATCATATAGTTTCATGATGACATTTTTCAGACAGGTTTCCCGTTGTCAGAGACAGTACTTCACAGTAATAAACAGGAGAATAACTGTCAATTTTGTAAAGTTCATAAATTCTGAAAGTATAATGCTGCTCTAAATACGTTATAGTATAGTATAAATATCGTTATTCAGCTCAAGTATGAATATTACTCTGTTGTATTAACAGGAACAGAGCAGTTCAGCAGATACTCGGGATACTCACACACCTACCGATGGGACGGTAACCATGACGACCAGACGCCAAGGTGATGCCGACGTGCAACTCGTCTGACTGTGAGTGTGTGTCCTCAGAGACGCTGATGCTTGTGTGTGTGTGTGTGTGTGTGTCCGCAGGGATGAGTGGCAGCGCAGGGTCACGGAGGTCGTCGCCATTGACGCCCTGCATTACAGGAACTTCCTGCAGCAGTTTCTCCCCGACAACATGACCAGAGAACTCAACAAGGTCAGTAACTAGATATCACTCATCATAATCACTAAATATGCCACATCATCTGTGCAATAAGAGATAAAGCCCCTGATCATGTGACGAGACTCGGATCGCAGCTGTAAACTGGTCTGGTTAATTCCTGCATTATTAACGAGAGCGGATGAACAGCAGGGCGTCTGTTTCTGTGCTTGATGTGTCGCTTTGATCATCTGCACTTCACTGGAAACTTTAATTGCTGTTTCCTTTCAAACCTAATTAATGATGAATTCATATTTGTATTGTTGTGGACAAACAGAGTAAATAAGCACTAATGATTGATTGATTGTAGAGCTGTTAGTATTGTCCGTTAAATTTAAATGGTGAATGAATCTGTTTTAGAGACATTCAATATCACTGATCCACAAGGGACAGATAATAAAGCATATCCTTACAGAAATAAGTGTTAAGATCTGCTCACGGTTCAGCGTTGGTCCCTCATGATCGATATCTCTCTCTCTCGCTCTCTCTCTCTCTCCTCATCAGGCCTTTTGCGGTTTCGCTCGTCCTGGAGTGGAATCGGAGAATCTGTCTGCCGTTGCGACGGGAAACTGGGGATGTGGAGCGTTTGGAGGAGACACTCGTCTCAAAGGTTCGACTGAAAGCCTGAAATCAACAGTTAAATGTTTCCATCCTAAACGCCACGTGTTATTGGGAACAAACAAACTATTGATTACTGAAGAGCATCTGTCTCTCCTCTATTGATCCTCACACAGTTTCTCATTAGCGAGAGAGTAAACGACTGAAACTCTCACTGTTATTCACACTCGCGTCTGACATCATCAGATCCGTGTGGCCTCGCTCAGTTCAGCAGATCTTCACACAGATTCAGATGAAGAGTGTTTGTGGTGTTTGTGCTATTGGCTGTTCTTAACGTGTGTGTGCGTGTGTGTGTGTAGCTGTTCTGCAGATGATGGCGGCAGCAGAAGCAGGGCGTGATTTGATGTACTTCACGTTTGGAGACGCGGATCTGCTCCGAGACGTCCACCGCATCCACACACACTTCACAAACCGTCACTCCAGCGTAGGTGAGACACACCTGAGGTCACAGAAGCATCAGATGCAGGACATCATATTTGTGCAGGTTTCCATCAGTCATTTTCCCCCTCTGTAATGCAGGATCCGTGTTCAACATGTTGCAGCAATACTATGAGCGTGTGATTAAGGAAACATCAAGAGCAGAACCTCAGGAAACACTTTACAGCTTCCTCTCTGAACACCTCTGACCCCTGACCCCTGACTGAACCCAGCAGCTCTGGCCCCTGACTGACCCCAGCAGCTCTGACCTCTGACCCCCAGCAGCTCTGACCCCTGAACTGGCCCCAACAGCTCTGACCTCTGACCCGCAGCAGCTCTGAACTCTGACCCCTGAACTGACCCCAGCAGCTTTGAACTCTGACCCCTGACTGACCCCAGCAGCTCTGAACTCTGACCCCAGCAGCTCTGACCCCTGACTGGCCCCAGCAGCTCTGAACTCTGACCCCAGCAGATCTGACCCCTGACCCCAGCAGCTCTGACATGACTCCTGAATGGTTTTCTGTACCTCTGACATCACTGAATGAGCCTCAATAAATCTGTTTTAATAGTTTGTCAGCTGTGTGTTGTGCTTCTGCGTGTGCGGGTCCAGAGATGAAAGCCGCCGGACCCGCTGGGTTTGATCGACTGAGCCGCTCGCTGGCAGAACCCTGGCTTTGTAGCGCACAGATTTCAAACGCGCATCTGCACTCGGTGTGTGTCCCTGAATGAGTTTGACCTTTGAAGCTCACACAGTCAGTATGAATGTCAAACACGCCTGAAGCTCAACCAGTCTCACAGATGGATTAAATCGTTACCAATTCAAACGTTCTTACTCTTACTAAGAAGAGTATTTCAAAACAGAAAATCATATGTCTGATAAAACTCAAGATTTGTCAAAATCTTCACGCAGTGAAGCCTTGACCCTTGCTGTAGGATCCTGCAGTTTCTCCAGATCCGGGAATAAAGGCTCAGCGAGTGTGCAGAGAGAAGGGTGTGTTTCGTGTGCGGAGACATGAGTGTGTTTCGTGTGCGGAGACATGAGTGCGTTTCGTGTGCGGAGACATGAGTGCGTTTCGTGTGCAGAGAGAAGAGTGCGTTTCGTGTGCGGAGAGAAGAGTGCGTTTCGTGTGCGGAGAGAAGAGTGCGTTTCGTGTGCGGAGAGAAGAGTGCGTTTCGTGTGCGGAGAGAAGAGTGTGTTTCGTGTGCGGAGACATGAGTGCGTTTCGTGTGCGGAGAGAAGGGTGTGTTTCGTGTGCGGAGACATGAGTGCGTTTCGTGTGCGGAGACATGAGTGCGTTTCGTGTGCGGAGACATGAGTGCGTTTCGTGTGCAGAGAGAAGAGTGCGTTTCGTGTGCGGAGAGAAGAGTGCGTTTCGTGTGCGGAGAGAAGAGTGCGTTTCGTGTGCGGAGAGAAGAGTGCGTTTCGTGTGCGGAGAGAAGAGTGTGTTTCGTGTGCGGTGAGATGAGTGCGTTTCGTGTGCGGAGAGAAGAGTGTGTTTCGTGTGCGGAGAGAAGAGTGTGTTTCGTGTGCGGAGAGAAGAGTGTGTTTCGTGTGCGGAGACATGAGTGCGTTTCCTGTGCGGAGAGATGAGTGCGTTTCGTGTGCGGAGAGAAGAGTGTGTTTCGTGTGTGGAGAGAAGAGTGTGTTTCGTGTGCGGAGAGATGAGTGTGTTTCGTGTGCGGAGAGATGAGTGTGTTTCGTGTGCGGTGAGATGAGTGTGTTTCGTGTGCGGAGAGATGAGTGTGTTTCGTGTGCGGAGAGATGAGTGTGTTTCGTGTGCGGAGAGATAAGTGCGTTTCGTGTGCGGTGAGATGAGTGCGTTTCGTGTGCGGTGAGATGAGTGCGTTTCGTGTGGAGAGATGAGTGCGTTTCGTGTGCGGAGAGATGAGTGCGTTTCGTGTGCGGTGAGAAGAGTGCGCTTCGTGTGCGGTGAGATGAGTGCGTTTCGTGTGCGGTGAGATGAGTGCGTTTCGTGTGCGGAGAGATGAGTGCGTTTCGTGTGTGGAGAGAAGAGTGTGTTTCGTGTGCGGTGAGATGAGTGCGTTTCGTGTGCGGTGAGATGAGTGCGTTTCGTGTGCGGAGAGATGAGTGCGTTTCGTGTGCGGAGAGATGAGTGCGTTTCGTGTGCGGTGAGAAGAGTGTGTTTCGTGTGCGGTGAGATGAGTGCGTTTCGTGTGGAGAGATGAGTGCGTTTCGTGTGCGGAGAGATGAGTGCGTTTCGTGTGCGGTGAGAAGAGTGCGTTTCGTGTGCGGTGAGATGAGTGCGTTTCGTGTGCGGTGAGATGAGTGCGTTTCGTGTGCGGAGAGATGAGTGCGTTTCGTGTGTGGAGAGAAGAGTGTGTTTCATGTGCGGAGAGATGAGTGTGTTTCGTGTGCGGAGAGATGAGAAGAGTGTCCATGTGCGGACAGATGAGTGTGTTTCGTGTGCGGAGAGAAGAGTGTATTTCGCGTGCAGAGAGATGAGTGTGTTTCGTGTGCGGAGAGAAGAGTGTGTTTCGCGTGCAGAGAGATGATTGTGTTTCGTCTCCGGAGATATGAGAAGAGTGTGTTCATGTGCGGAGAGATGAGTGTGTTTCGTGTGTTTCATTGCCATCTTTGCATTAGTCATGTTCCCAAAATTAGGAAAATAATTACATTTAATTAAAACACAATGAAATGAGTGGTTTAACACAAATATTCTGTAATGTTTTGTTCTGCATGTGGTTTTTCATTAAACAAAATTATAAATATTCCCATTATGAATGCTTTTAATTAATCAGTGTATCGAAATCACACAATAATTCTTGATTTATAAAATAACATGGGCTGCATTCACAGAATAGGAGTGACACCACATTCACAGAAGAAGAGTGACACCGCATTCACAGAAGAAGAGTGACACCGCATTCACAGAAGACGAGTGACACCGCATTCACAGAAGAGGAGTGACACCGCATTCACAGAAGACGAGTGACACCGCATTCACAGAAGACGAGTGACACCGCATTCACAGAAGACGAGTGACACCACATTCACAGAAGACGAGTGACACCGCATTCACAGAAGACGAGTGACACCACATTCACAGAAGAGGAGTGACACCACATTCACAGAAGAGGAGTGACACTGTATTTACCTGCAGTGTGTTTGTTGTTGTTTCTGGTTTCTAACATGTGCTTTATTTCCACGTCTGTCAGCAGCGTCTCCAGAAAAGGGAAAACATGCTTGAGTTTCTCTGGCTCTGAGTTCAAAGCCTCCACAGCAGCTGTTTGTGCATTTTGTGGGGTTTTGGTCCTTGATCATGTTAAAGAGGAGTTTGATTAAATCTGCACACATCTGCTGGGGGAAAAGACACTTGAAAATGAGACACAGAAAAAGGGTTCTTGTGAGGTAGCGAGTGTAACAGCAGTGTAAAAGGCATTGTGGGTAATAGAGCTGTCAGCCTGGCAGAGACAAGGCCTCACGGCGCAGCTCCATGACAGGCGCTCGCGGGCCTCATGGTGCAGCTCCGCACTCAGGCCCTGTCTGTCAGCAGGAGCTCCAGGGTCTTAAGCCTTGGCTCGTCACAGAGCTGTCAGACACTGGACCCGCTCCTCGCTTCAGGACCGGTTTCTGCACAATATCTGCAGACAAACAGCTTTCTCCATCAGGTGATGTAACACAAAACATAACTTAATACTCAATGATTGCCATCCAACTATTTGCATGGAGCCAGCACACTTCACAGAATCCCAAAGAAATTACATAGTCCATGTGATATGGTTTTGAAACCATGGTCACATGCAAATACATGTTTCTCTCATGGCACTTATGGCATATTTGTTCTGTTTTCAGACGAGCGTCTCTACTGTTTGGATCCAGTGACTGACATCAAGCCTTCGGGTGTCATGAATTATTGTGCATCGTTTAATAAGTGATACCTCTCTCATATCTTTACCGATAATCATGTTTTTCTTCTTCTAAAGGCCTCGGGACGACATACATTCATTTCCTTTCATCAGACAAATAGAGAGAGTGGTTTTCGAATGGATCGGAGAGACTGCTGGGAATTCTGTTTCCTGAAGGGCAGAAACACCCGATGAATCTAACGGCTGTTTCATTTCTTCATTTTGCATTAATTCAGTTTCTGCTGCATTTGAAGTGCAAATGTGAGTCTGAACGCAAGAGTCTCTTCAGGTCAAACAGCTGAAAATAGATGCAGATCTGCTTCATTAGATTCTTTAAAGGGAAAATAATAACTCCATTTTATTTGATACATTTCCCAGCAGTATGACTCGTGTGTTTTCACCTGGTCAGGACATTTAAATGTTTTACATTTAATCATTTAGCCGACGCTTTTATCCAAAGCGACTTACAAATGAGGAGAGCAATAGAAGCAGTGAAACTATCAACAGGGCAACAGTGTGTAAGTGCTATGACCAGTCCCAGTTTAGTGTGTAAGTGCTGTGACCAGTCCCAGTTTAGTGTGTAAGTGCTGTGACCAGTCCCAGTTCAGTGTGACGCAGTAAAGGGCCCACTTCAGTTTAGCCTTATGACGAACAGAAACTACATGTGCGTTTCATGCAGTAAATCTCAGAGATGTTCATTCAGTGTGTCTGAGAATCAACATGCCCTGTTCGCTGTTCCGATGATTGACCAGATGAAGCTGTAAGAGCGAGTGTATCGTGAGCCTTCAGTACGAGATATCATGAACCTTCTCTACGGGCTCAGACCGACTGCAGGCTTAGGGAGAGTTTGATGCTTCGCCAAGAACTGTTAGTAGCACTGTGTTTGTGTTCTCATGCTGAATCTCCTGTGAACATCATCAGAACATCAGCAAACCATAATCAGAACATCAGATCATCAGAACATCATCAGAACATCAGCAGACCATAATCAGAACATCAGATCAGCAGAACATCATCAGAACATCAGCAGAAGATCATCAGAACATAATCAGAACATCAGATCATCAGAACATCATCAGAACATCAGCAGAAGATCTTCAGAACATCATCAGAACATCCAGAAGATAAGCAGAACATTATCAGAACATCTAGAAGATCAGCAGAACATCATCAGAAGATCAGCAGAACATCATCAGAAGATCATCAGAAGATCATCAGAAGATCATCAGAAGATCATCAGAAGATCATCAGAAGATCATCAGAAGATCATCAGAAGATCATCAGAACATCATCAGAACATAATCAGAACATCATCAGAACATCATCAGAAGATCAGCAGATCATAATCATAACATCAGATCAGCAGAACATCACAACATCAGCAGACCATAATCAGAACATCAGATCAGCAGAACATCATCAGAGCACCATCAGAACATCAGCAGAAGATCATCAGAACATAATCAGACCATAATCAGAACATCAGATCATCACAACATCAGCAGAACATAATCAGAACATAATCAGAACATCACCAGAAGATCTTCAGAACATCATCAGAACATCCAGAAGATAAGCAGAACATCATCAGAACATCTAGAAGATCAGCAGAACATCATCAGAAGATCATCAGAACATCAGCAGAAGATCAGAAGATCATCAGAAGATCATCAGAAGATCATCAGAACATCATCAGAAGATCATCAGAACATCATCAAAACATCCAGAACATCAGCAGAACATCATCAGAACATCAGCAGAAGATCATCAGAACATCCAGAAGATCAGCAGAACATCATCAGAACATCATCAGAACATCCAGAAGATCAGCAGAACATCATCAGAACATCCAGAAGATAAGCAGAACATTATCAGAACATCTAGAAGATCAGCAGAATATCAGCAGAACATCAGCAGAACATCAGCAGAAGATCAGCAGAACATCCAGAATATCAGCAGAACATCATCAGAAGATCAGCAGAACATCATCAGAAGATCATCAGAACATCCAGAACATCATCAGAACATCATCAGAAGATCAGCAGAACATCATCAGAACATCCAGAAGATCAGCAGAACATCAGCAGAACATCAGCAGAACATCCAGAAGATAAGCAGAACATTATCAGAACATCTAGAAGATCAGCAGAATATCAGCAGAACATCAGCAGAACATCAGCAGAAGATCAGCAGAACATCCAGAATATCAGCAGAACATCATCAGAAGATCAGCAGAACATCATCAGAACATCCAGAAGATCAGCAGAACATCAGCAGAACATGTCAAGTCAAGTCAAGTGTATTTATATAGCGCTTTTCACAATATAAATTGCATCAAAGCAGCTTCACAATATCAATCAAATAACATAATGTTTGTTTCTTAGTGAAAAAACATCCACGTTTGGTAGGGCTGATCAATGGTATTAATGCTTGGTTAATTAATTTGAATATCCCCAACTGAGCAAGCCAAAGGCAACAGTGACAAGGAACCGAAAAACTCCATCAAGTGACCCACTGGTGTCCTAAAACTCCATCGGGTGACCTAATGGAGAAAAAAAAAACTTGGGAGAACCCAGGCTCAGTCGGGGGCCAGTTCTCCTCTGGCGTTTATGAACTAGAGGCCGGATTTACAGTAACTGTAATTTGATACAGAATTTTGTTTTATTTTATCACTTCGGGGTGGGTACGCGAAACGGATTCACAACGTTTTATCTGTAGAGTGGGAAAGGGATCCTCCATAGGGAGAGGCTAGTTGGCACTTCAGCACTGCGTTGTCATCGGGTCCAGGCAAAGCTCCTAGTCAGATCTGGATACGGCCTGGATCCGGTAGGCTGCGGGAAAACCTCGGGATAAACAAAGACACTAAAATTAGCGTAGATGCCATTCTTCTTATGATGATGTAACGAGTACATCAGGATTTAAGGGAAGTGTTCCCAGTTCCGGCTGACCTAATCTATGCAGCCTAACATTGAATTATAGAAATCTATAATATATTATGTGTATGCTAGGTCAAAGAGATGTGTTTTTAGTCAAGCTTTGAACTGACAGAGTGTGTCTGCTTCCCGGACAATGGTAGGAAGACTGTTCCAAAGTTTTGGTGCTAAATAGGAAAAGGATCTACCGCCAGCAGTCGATTTTGATATTCTAGGTATTAGCAACTGGCCCGAATTTTGAGATCGCAATAGACGTGAAGGACTATAATGCGGTAAGAGCTCGCTCAAGTACTGCGGAGCTAAACCATTTAGTGCTTTGTAAGTAATCAACAATATTTTAAAATTTATACGATGTTTAATAGGCAGCCAATGCAGAATGTGTTGACAGAACCGGGCCAATATGGTCATATTTCCTGGTTCTAGTAAGAACTCGAGCTGCAGCGTTTTGGACCAGCTGTAGTTTATTTATTAAGGGTGCAGGGCAACCACCCAGTAGAGCATTACAATAATCTAGTCTTAATGTCATGAAAGCATGAACTAATTGTTCCGCATTTGTTAATGAGAGCATATGTCGTAATTTAGATATATTTTTAAGATGGAAAAATGCGGTTTTACAGATACTAGACACGTGACTTTCAAATGAAAGATTGCTATCAAAGAGCACACCCAGGTTCCTAACCGACGACGAAGACTTAACAGCAATGACTAACATCATCAGAACATCCAGAAGATCAGCAGAAGATCATCAGAACATCATCAAAACATCATCATTAGAACATCCAGAAGATTAGCAGAACATCAGCAGAACATCAGCAGAACATCATCAGAAGATCATCAGAACATCATCAGAAGATCAGCAGAACATCATCAGAACATCCAGAAGATCAGCAGAACATCAGCAGAAGATCAGCAGAACATCAGCAGAACATCAGCAGAACATCCAGAAGATCAGCAGAAGATCAGCAGAACATCATCAGAAGATCATCAGAACATCATCAGAAGATCATCAGAACATCAGCAGAACATCCAGAAGATCAGCAGAACATCATCAGAAGATCAGCAGAACATCATCAGAAGATCAGCAGAACATCATCAGAAGATCAGCAGAACATCATCAGAAGATCATCAGAACATCAGCAGAAGAGCAGCTGAACATCATCAGAAGATCAGCAGAACATCATCAGAAGATCATCAGAACATCAGTAGAACATCCAGAAGATCATCAGAACATCATCAGAAGATCATCAGAAGATCAGCAGAACATCATCAGAAGATCAGCAGAAGATCAGCAGAACATCATCAGAAGATCAGCAGAACATCATCAGAAGATCAGCAGAACATCATCAGAAGATCAGCAGAACATCATCAGAAGATCAGCAGAACATCATCAGAAGATCAGCAGAACATCAGTAGAACATCCAGAAGATCAGCAGAACATCATCAGAAGATCAGCAGAACACCCAGAAGATCAGCAGAACATCATCAGAAGATCAGCAGAACATCAGCAGAACATCCAGAAGATCAGCAGAACATCAGCAGAACATCCAGAAGATCAGCAGAACATCAGCAGAAGATCAGCAGGTGAGACTCGCCGACCCTCATAAATCAGGCCCACAGACACGGAAACCTATTACACGGAAACTAAATTGCTTATTGGTCTAAAAAGCACCAGATATCCTGGTTTCTGCCTCCAGTCTGTGAACCTGTGGATCTCCTGAGTGAGTGAGACTGGTCGAGATGTGAGCTTCCTTTTACTGACGGGAAAGGTGTGTTCGACTCCAGTACTGCAGTATAGCTGTGTTCATCAGTGCCGTGGATGCAGAGCTGAAGCTTTACTGAGGACAACTGCAGATAGCCGGCCGTCGGTTACAGCTGATATAAAGTAATATAAACACAGCTGAATGAAAACCCTGCTGACCTTTAACCCCACGGCCTTGAACAGAAGCTGCTCAATATTGATGTAATGCATCAGGTTTTACTGTGTGATCACGTTTATCAACATTACGAGCGTCTCTCAGCGCCTGAAGAGCTATAGCTCTTGCTTCACTGTTGCTCGTCGTCGGGTTCAGATGAAGGTCAAGGTTTGATGACCTCTGCTGTTCTGAAGGGCCAGTGTCTCCATCATCTCTCCTCTCTGATTCAGAGGACTCTAACCCTAACGCTTCATTTCAGGAGATGGAGTGGATTGGATGATAACTGTTCCCGCTGCTCTATAGATGTGAGTAAATGATCAGCCGTTTCAGCCACTTTAAACTAAAGTTTGGCTTCATTATAGAGAATGACGGAGAGTTCTTCTCCGACTGCCATGTTTTCAGGATCATTAGCAAACGAGTCTCTCTTCCTCTGCCAATTAGACTCCTAAAGCCGTGTGCGAGAGGAAGACGAGCACTGACATCTTCCTCAGAAATGCCACTGCGGTCATTATGAGAAGCACTTTATAATAAAAACATTTTTCTGCTCTTTGCTTTAATTGAAAGATTTTAAGAACGAGGGAACAATGCTGTCGCATTCACAATCATTTTATCTTTTGAAATATCAGGAGCTGAATACTGATTCCACGAGAGCAATCGCTTCTTTCACAGCCGACTCTGAAAAATAAAGCTATTTATCGATGGTTCCGCGAAGAACCTTTTACATCCATCCATTCTTTATAGTGGAAAAATGATCTTTAGATTATTAAAATATTCCTTACTCTAAGAATCAAATTGGTTCTTTTAATTTTAATCTTTTAACTGATCACTGAAAGCTACTTAGGGAACCAGGAATGGTCCTTCCACGACATTGCTATGAAAACTGCTTTTTAACCTTTATTTTTAAGATTGTACATGAGGAAAATATGTTGATCAGTGGAATAAAGTTTGGACCTGCTTGTGTTACACAGATATTGAATAAAGGGTGATCTTCAGCGGAAAGACTTTAAACGCATGCTTTCAGGCACTTGCTGAAGTCACCAGCTGAGCTCTGATTGGCTGACGCGGTTCATCGGTCCGTCCCAAACATGATCGTGTTCAAGCTACCGGTTCATACATTCAACACGCTTTCAGACTAAACTAAACTAGATTTTCATGCGCAAAATTCTGCTAATAATCAAGACATTTTACTGTTCGATTATCACAAATGTGTGTGTGTGAGAGTGTGTCTGTGTGTTTCTGAGTGTGTGTGTTTCTGTGTGTGTGAGTGTGTGTTTCAGCAGATGTTATTGTCTAGTGACACTTCAGACCTTTATCAGTTATGTACTACAATCCTTTTTTTTCATTTAAGTTTATTTTGGTGATTTATTAATGTCTCATATACAACTGACAGCTCTGAATCTCCATCAGTTATTAACCCAACACACAATAATACAGTCACATTCAGGGGCAAACATTATACATGAGGAAAATGCATAGAACTTACATAAGTACATTTTTATGTGCACTGACTCTTTATTCAGCTGATTAATAATAGTCTTGAATGAATCTATCAGGCATCAATACACACCATAAATAACATACAAGATAAACAAGAACCAGGACAGTATTTGCAGGAACAGATACGTGTAAGTCAGAAGTTCATATTGAGGAGAATTATTAATCCATATATCTCTCATATTTCATATGTCTCTATGCAAATATTTATTATCTATCTCACAGCGTTTAACATTGAACTTTAACGGAATTTAATGCATATATATATATATATAATGTTTGAGCACACAAAATACATAGACAGTACATCCACATACTGTAATAAACACACTGGATCTTCACATTTATATGAAGTTATCTTTGAGATTAAGTATGTTTAAGTTCTTTAAATGCATAATTTCTTGCAGTGGCTACATGAAGTATATTTTACAGGTATTATGTTTTTGTGTGTTTGACTAGCCATAGTGATATTAGCAGCATTAAAGGATAGGATGGATGATGGATGGATAGATATGATGGATGGGTGGATGGATGGATAGATAGGATGGATGGATGGATGATAGATAGGATGAATGGGTGGATGGATAGATAGATAGGATGGATGGATGGATGGATAGGATGGATGGATAGATAGATAGGATGGATGGATGGGTGGATAGATAGGATGGATGGATAGATAGATAGGATGGTTGATAGATAGGATGGATAGATTGATAGGATGGATGGATGATAGATAGGATGGATAGATAGATAGATAGATAGGATGGATAGATAGAATGGATGGATGGGTGGAGGATGGATGGATGATGGATGGGTGGATGATGAATGGATGGGTGGATGATGGATGGGTGGATGATGGATGGATGGGTGGATGATGAATGGATGGGTGGATGATGGATGAATGGATGGGTGGATGATGGGTGGATGATGGATGGATGGATGGGTGGATGGTGAATGGATGGGTGGATGATGGATGGATGGATGGGTGGATGATGAATGGATGGATGGATGGATGGGTGGATGATGAATGGATGGGTGGATGATGGATGGATGGATGGATGACATTAGTTTTATTTGTGGCTCCGGTCAGAGAGACTGATTTGATTCAGAAAGCAGCGTGAACATTCTGCCGGTGTTATTGCACTTTTGTCATATTAATAAAATGGAAATATAATCTAAGTACGTTTTTGAATGGAATCATTTTACAGTAATAATTTACATTACTGGTAAATAGCTGTTTTATTATAGCATAATAAATATAATAAATTAAAATCTAATGTCCACAGACAGTAAAAATGTTTTTTCATCAGCGCTTCCTTCAATCACACCAAACGTTTGTGTCTGGTTAAAGAACTAAAGTATTATTTCAGTAAAACTTTATCTAACCTAAATGTGAAAATTGACATTTTCAACATAAATGTCTAAGGTGAGCTCTAGTTGCACATCTGTCCAGCGGTGAGGAATATTATTCACATTACAGTCATCAAACGAAGTGCTGTTGTTTGAGTTTTACTACAGCTGTTATTCTCCTGTTTATCAGTGTGAATCTGCTCTGAATCGATCTGTCCTGAATGAAGCGCTGTGGAAATGAAGCTGGCGCTGTCCTTTTTTTTCATTTAAGTTTATTTTTTGATTTATTAATGTCTCATATACAACTGACAGCTCTGAATCTCCATCAGTTATTAACCCAACACACAATAATACAGTCACATTCAGGGGCAAACATTATACATGAGGAAAATGCATAGAACTTACATAAGTACATTTTTATGTGCACTGACTCTTTATTCAGCTGATTAATAGTCTTGAATGAATCCATCAGGCATCAATACACACCATAAATAACATACAAGATAAACAAGAACCAGGACAGTATTTGCAGGAACAGATACGTGTAAGTCAGAAGTTCATATTGAGGAGAATTATTAATCCATATATCTCTCATATTTCATATGTCTCTATGCAAATATTTATTATCTATCTCACAGCGTTTAACATTGAACTTTAACGGAATTTAATGCACATATATATATATATATATATAATGTTTGAGCACACAAAATACATAGACAGTACATCCACATACTGTAATAAACACACTGGATCTTCACATTTATATGAAGTTATCTTTGAGATTAAGTATGTTTAAGTTCTTTAAATGCATAATTTCTTGCAGTGGCTACATGAAGTATATTTTACAGGTATTATGTTTTTGTGTGTTTGACTAGCCATAGTGATATTAGCAGCATTAAAGTGTTCTTTTACAGACTATCAAGTAACATGTAAACTTATACATACTTTAGTTTTTAACTATTTTAAAAGCTATGTAAATGTCAAAATGCTGATATCAAGATGGATGGATAGATAGGATGGATGATGGATGGATAGATATGATGGATGGGTGGATGGATGGATAGATAGGATGGATGGATGGATGATAGATAGGATGGATGGATGGATGATAGATAGGATGGATGGGTGGATGGATGGATAGATAGGATGGATAGATAGATAGGATGGATGGATGGATAGATAGGATGGATGGATAGATATGATGGATGGATGGATAGATAGGATGGGTGGATAGATAGGATGGATGGATAGATAGATAGGATGGTTGATAGATAGGATGGATAGATTGATAGGATGGATGGATGGATAGATAGGATGGATGATAGATAGGATGGATGGATAGATAGATAGATAGGATGGATGGATGGATAGATAGAATGGATGGATGGGTGGAGGATGGATGGATGGGTGGATGATGGATGGATGGGTGGATGATGGATGGGTGGATGATGGATGGGTGGATGATGGATGGGTGGATGATGAATGGATGGGTGGATGATGGATGAATGGATGGGTGGATGATGGATGGATGGGTGGATGATGGATGGATGGATGGATGGGTGGATGATGAATGGATGGATGGATGGATGGGTGGATGATGGATGGATGGATGGATGGATGGATGGGTGGATGATGAATGGATGGATGGATGGATGGGTGGATGATGAATGGATGGGTGGATGATGGATGGATGGATGGATGACATTAGTTTTATTTGTGGCTCCGGTCAGAGAGACTGATTTGATTCAGAAAGCAGCGTGAACATTCTGCCGGTGTTATTGCACTTTTGTCATATTAATAAAATGGAAATATAATCTAAGTACATTTTTGAATGGAATCATTTTACAGTAATAATTTACATTACTGGTAAATAGCTGTTTTATTATAGCATAATAAATATAATAAATTAAAATCTAATGTCCACAGACAGTAAAAATGTTTTTTCATCAGCGCTTCCTTCAATCACACCAAACGTTTGTGTCTGGTTAAAGAACTAAAGTATTATTTCAGTAAAACTTTATCTAACCTAAATGTGAAAATTGACATTTTCAACATAAATGTCTAAGGTGAGCTCTAGTTGCACATCTGTCCAGCGGTGAGGAATATTATTCACATTACAGTCATCAAACGAAGTGCTGTTGTTTGAGTTTTACTACAGCTGTTATTCTCCTGTTTATCAGTGTGAATCTGCTCTGAATCGATCTGTCCTGAATGAAGCGCTGTGGAAATGAAGCTGGCGCTGTTGTTCTTCATGTCGTCTCAGACGGTCTGGCGCTGTTGTCTGCGGTCGCTGTGTTTCATGCACAGGTGCATCATGTCCCTCAGCCCGGCGTCCAGCTCGCGCACCAACAGCCCTGAACATGTTTCTGTGCTCTCGCTGAAACTGGACACACAGAACAGCATGCGGTCGGCCTGCGGGTTGTAGCACACGCCGTAACCGTCGGCAACCACTGGACCATAGCAGCAAAACATCTCCTCTGTCGTGGGAACCTGGAGGGACAAAAATCATATATCACACACATATATATATATATATATACATATATATATATATATATATATATACTGAATACAGTGCATCTGGAAAGTATTCACAGCGCTTCACTTTTTCCACATTTTGTTATGTTACAGCCTTATTCCAAAATGTAATAATGAGTAAATTCATTATTTTCTTCAAAATTCTACCAAGAATACCCCATAATGACAACGTGAAAGAAGTTTGTTTGAAATGGTTGCAAATTTATTAGAAATGAAAAACGAAAAAAATCACATGTACATAAGTATTCACAGCCTTTGCCATGAAACTCAAAATTGAGCTCAGGTTCATCCGGTTTCCAGTGATCATCCTTGAGATGCATCTACAACTGGACTGGAGTCCACCTGTGGGACATTCAACTGATTGGACATGATTTGGAAAGGCACACACCTGTCTACATAAGGTTCCACAGTTAACAGTGCACGTCAGAGCACAAACCAAGACATGAAGTCCAAGGAATTGTCTGTAGACCTCTGAGACAGGATTGTATCGAGACACAGATCTGGGGAAGGGTTCAGAAAACATTCTCCATGAGCACAGGAACCAATGTTTGCTAATAAAGTCTAATATTTGCATCAAAGATGAAGTCATTCCCCAAAAAGATTGAAACCTCAACACCGCCAGGACTCTTCCTAGAGCTGAGCGGTCGGTGGAGAAGGGCCTCCGTCAGGGAGGAGACCCAGAACCCGATGGTCACTATGACAGACCTCCAGTGTTACTCTGTGGGGAGAGGAGAACCTTCCAGAAGAACAAACATCTCTACAGCTCTCCACCAATCAGACCTGAGAACCTTCCAGAAGAACAACAATCTCTGCATCTCTCCACCAATCAGACCTGAGAACCTTCCAGAAGAACAACCATCTCTACAGCTCTCCACCAATCAGACCTGAGAACCTTCCAGAAGAACAACCATCTCTACAGCTCTCCACCATTCAGACCTGAGAACCTTCCAGAAGAACAACCATCTCTACAGCTCTCCACCAATCAGGCCTGAGAACCTTCCAGAAGAACTACCATCTCTGCAGCTCTCCACCATTCAGACCTGAGAACCTTCCAGAAGAACAACCATCTCTACAGCTCTCCACCAATCAGACCTGAGAACCTTCCAGAAGAACAACCATCTCTACAGCTCTCCACCAATCAGACCTGAGAACCTTCCAGAAGAACAACAATCTCTGCAGCTCTCCACCAATCAGACCTGAGAACCTTCCAGAAGAACAACAACCTCTGCAGCTCTCCACCAATCAGGCCTGAGAACCTTCCAGAAGAACTACCATCTGTACAGCTCTCCACCAATCAGACCTAAGAACCTTCCAGAAGAACTACTATCTCTACAGCTCTCCACCAATCAGACGGAAGCCACTCCTCAGTAAAAGGCACATGACAGCCCGCCTGGAGTTTTCCAAAGTTACCTGAAGGACTCTCAGATCATGAGAAACAACATTCTCTGGTCTGATGAAACAAAGATTGAACTCTTTGGGCTGTATGGCAAGCGTCATGTCTGGAGGAAAGCAGACACCGCTCATCACCTGGACAATACCATCCCTACAGTGAAGCAGCATCAGCTGTAGAGGTGTTTCTCAGCAGCAGGAACTGGGAGACTGGTCAGGGTCGAGGGAAAGATGAGGAACTGGGAGACTCGTCAGGATCGAGGGAAAGATGAAGAACTGGGGGACTCGTCAGGATCGAGGGAAAGATGAGGAACTGGGAGACTCGTCAGGGTCGAGGGAAAGATGAGGAACTGGGAGACTCGTCAGGATCGAGGGAAAGATGAAGAACTGGGGGACTCGTCAGGATCGAGGGAAAGATGAGGAACTGGGAGACTCGTCAGGGTCGAGGGAAAGATGAGGAACTGGGAGACTCGTCAGGATTGAGGGAAAATATATTACAATATTTCCCAAGCCCCCAGAAATCTCTGCTTCTCAGCTATTGTTACATTTGCAGAAGTGACTTCTAAATAATTCTATATAATGGGGAATATTTCTAAAATAATGTGGAATAATGCAATTGTGCATGAAGAGCAAAGCAGCCCTGTGATAAAACACCTGAAACGCTTGATTCTGATCAGTCAGTGGCTCATTCTCACATCAAATATGTTTTGTTCGTATGGGACTGTTAGAGGACAAAGACTGTTTCAATTACGGGCGACAATAAAGTTGTATTGTGTTGTGTTTATATAGTGTTCTTCTCCTACCTGACTGGTTGACAGCATGAAATGGTTACTGATATGGTACGTTTCATCAGAGAAAATGTCTGGCGTCTCCATGTTCATCTCTTTGGCCATTTCTCGTAGTCCTAGTAAGTGATTGTCCATCCCCATCCCTGAGATGACCTGCGGGCGAGCAAACGCCACTTGCGGCATCACAATACACTGCTTTTATAGTTGCATCAAATTATCTTTAGCAAACAAGTAACTCAAGTAGTAATTCACCAGAGCTGTGATTTTTGTCTGAGCTTCTACAGCCGATTGCAGTTTCTCCATCATCTTCTCGGTGTCCTGGAATGAAGTGTGAGTTTAATGCCAGATATTGTTCTGTTTATGGCAGAAAGTAAAGGAGACGATGCTGTAATGGAAGGAAACATGTGTGACCTGAGTGGATGTTCTGACGTCTGCCATTGCCTTGGCGAACGCCAGCGCCTCGGGAGTCGCCGAGCGGATGTTGTCCACGCGTCCCCGGCGGAAGCAGCGAAGAGAAGCGCTCTCGTAGGTGGGGACGGGCCTTCTGTGAGATCTGCACACACACACACACACACACACACACCACGTGAGAAGAGGTCTTCTGTGAGATCTACACACACACACACAGTGAGACAAGGTCTTCTGTGAGATCTGCACACCAGTAATGTGCGGTGAAATCTTGTCATGGGTAGGCTGTGACCTATCAATGTGGCATATATGTTCATTTATTCATTCAGTTAATGTAGCAACCCAAGTTCATATCAGGCATCATCACATCGCTGCCTGCATACAGCAAAGTCAGTCATATGTGAGGCTGCACAATCAAATCTAATAATCAAATGAATGATATGACTTATACAACAAACAAATGTTTTGTGCGGGACACTGTAAGAGAGGGAGGCAGCGTGGTGTAAGCAAACCGACAAGCAGCCTAGTCACTCCTTCAAAATGCGCAAACGCGCACAGACAGCCACACCCACACTATTGGTCTGGTGACGGCGCACCAGGATTTGAATAGGCTACAGTCAGAAAACATTGTGTCAGCAGTACAGCTTTAAAGTACAAAAACAGCTTATTCGCTCCTACAAACTGCGCTAGGCGCACACACCGACACGCAATGAGCACGGAGTGAGTGAGCAAGTGTATCACGTGACATGAAGCAAGCTCGGTCTCTGCCTCAATGTTGATAATTTAAAACCGCATGAGAACTGACTGCGCATGTGCAAATCTACGTAAACTACGTTCTATGGACCAAAGAGGCACTGCTAACCTCTGCCTCAACGGCCAAGGCCTTTAATTTCCTGCATGAAACAATGTTTTTTAGGAGCAAACAATGGCAAAAGGAGTATATTATATATGTATTCCTGAAAATGTTTGTTACAAAAATTTATATCTGGAATGAAATAAAAAAATGCAATTAATAATGTGGTAATTAATAAAGCTCTTGGAATTAATAAATATAATGTCAACATTTCCTTTGGTGAGGCACTGCCTACCCTGACCGCACGTCCCTGCTGCACACACACAGTGAGACAAGGTCTTCTGAGAGATCTGCACACACACACACACACACACACAGCGAGACCAGGTCCAGCGGAGAGAGGTAAGCAGGAGCGTCTGTACCTGTAGAAGGCCAGCTGTAGAGCCAGCTGAATGTACGCGTCAGGACTCATCTTCTGCTGCTTGATCAACTCCTTCCCGTGAGCCGTGAATGTGAAAACATTAATGTCCAGATTCCTCACAAGTCTGGAGGGATAAAGAACCAGTGTCAATCAAACCAGTGCTGATGCTTGAGATTATATAAACTGCTTGTGATAGTCTCCTTCCACAGGTGTGTGTGTTTTCCTCACCTCTGCAGGTGATCAGCGGCGGAGGCCAGCGCACTCTGGATCCCAGCGGAACAGTTCCACACTACCCTGCGTGGATGAGGAAGTTCAGACACACTCCGACCGGGGATCGGCTTACAGGAGCTACTCTGTCTGCAGGGAAGAGAGAGAGAGTTCATTCATAAGCTTTCATTAATGAGTTAACTCATTTAATTGTTGTTGCATCACCTGGCTGAAACATGATTTAAACATAATTAGAAATAAATAGAAGAAAGTCAAAAGAGAATCTTCTCAAAGTTCTCCAATTCCTTCTTGAGTTACAGATCTTGAGTTAGTAAATGATCTGGTTGACTGTTGATGACGTACATGTGTTTCAGGACGTGTTCAGCGCACTGCACCAGGACGATACCCTCGAGCGGAGAGTGCTCACACACGACCCCACACACTCCATCGGCACCAATCACAAACTGAAACAAAACACACACTTCCATCACATCCTCAATGCTTCCATTTCTCAGGTCTATGGTGTTGATGCAGCTTTTGGAGAGTGTGTCAACAAACAAACACAACTGCAAAACAAACCAACGTTGTGGCTCTTCCCGCAACAGACTCTTGAGTCGAAGTGTTTGAGATGGTCCTCACTGTGGAACATGAAATCCACGGGGAGGAGTCAAATCTGGATCCGACTCCTCCCATCTTACATACACCTAAACCTACCCAACTCCGCCCCCTGATCCCTAAACCCACCCCTAATCCCTAAACCCAACCCTAATCCTACCCATCTCCACCCCTTGGATCTTGATCCGACTCCTCCCCGTGGATCTCATGTACTGCATTGAGGTGCTACTGCAGTGTTTGGCTCTGAAGATTAAACGGATAGACCAGAGTGTCTGAAACATCAGCAGCAGTCCTCTCTGGGATAGTTGTACCTGCAGGGTTTTGTCGTACCAGCGGTTCGCTCCGTTCTTCTCCTGTCCTCCGCCATGCAGCATCAGTGAAGCTCTGTTGGCGTCGCTGGGCTCGAGTCCCGCGGGGTCATCCAGGCACACGACACACATGCAGCTCTCCATCAGCTCCACTGACTCTCTGTTCACTGCATCTGTGTCAGATTTTACACAAGTTGAAATGCATGTCTGTCATGCACAGGATCGTAGGAAACTGGATTTCACCTTCTGGTTAGCTGTGAAATTTGGCAAAAGCAATGAAAGTATCCTGAGAGTTTACTGTGTTTCTAGCTATTACCACCGTGTCCATAGCCGCGTTTCCACTGGGGGCCAGTGCGAGCAGGGCTTAAACAGGCGTGCAGGGCTGAGAGCCTCGGGTCTGGAGCACCGAGCCCAAAACCTGCTGCGTTTCCACTGGGGGCCTGAAGCTCTGAAGCGCTTCACTAAAACACACCCGTAACACGCCTCTCTGGAACAACGTCATACACACCCATCATTTCACCAACTAATGGAAGTTTTATCTGAAAACTAATCAGAAAGAAATCACTGGAAACTAGCGAGATCGCAAAATGAACATGATAAAAGCGACCATTTGCTGGCATTTTTGTTGCTTACTTGAAGATTTAAAACCCAAGAATCGATGTTTTACAACAGGTATTATTGACCATAATGAATGAACTTGTGTCAAGATTGGACATTAGTCACAAAGATATAAAGTGGTTTAACGTTATTTCACAAAAGAAAGAGGACACACTTATTCAGTTGCATCTGTTTCTGTTTATTTGTAGTCACACCACAAATATGCCTCCACAAATACGACATGAGGTGCTTTAGCACTCTCTCCCAAATAATACGGTTATATTTTCAGTCAGAGAAACAGAGGAAGCTCTCGAAAAACAGTTGCTTTATTTTATGACAAATGCAGAGCTAAATATTATATCTGACAGTCCGGTATAAAGAGACTAGACATACTGAGAGATAAAATGAAAACATGATTGTGATAGCCTATATGATTTGTCTTATTTCTTCAGACATCGGTCATGTTTACTATGGAAATGGTTAGCATGCATAGTCTTTTGCATCGCATATAAATATTTCTGCCTTATACAGTGATCAGAATCCACAAACAGAAGGTATTCAAACATGAAAGTGAGTTTTGAGCTAAATTGATGTTAAAAGTATTTAATGTTGATGTTAGCTGGTATTTGGAATTATCCGGCGCTACCGTCTCCCGACTCGGGTAAACTCCTCTGTTCTTAACCACTCCCTGAAGCCCAATCCGGCCCACTTTGGACCAAGAGATTCAGTGGCCCAAAATACTCTGGCCGTTGGCCCTGGGGAAGCCCAACGAGGCCTGATCAAGCCCCGATCAAGCCCCGGGAGTGACACTGGAAACGCGACTGGCCTGGCACACAGCAGCTCGCTTTTTGCCCGACAGTGGAAACGCAGCTCATGTAGTGTTGCGTTGGACCTTTGAGCAGCTGTTCTCTGGCTGAAGCCCAATCCGTCCGTCCATCAGCAGTCAGCAGTCCCACGGCCGGCTGCGTCTGTGTCTGCGCTTGAGTCTCCGGCTGCGTCTGCTCGTAGATCCACTGCAGCTGAGCCTGAATATCAGCCTGGTTCAGTTCACAGGATCCTTCTGTCAGGTTCAGCACGAAGAACTGAGAACATGAATGAGGCAAGGCAAGTTTATGTATATAGCACATTTCATACACAATGGTAATACAAAGTGCTTTACATGATAGATGAGATTAAAATAATCAAAAGAAATAAGAATAACTAACGGTTTAGAATAAAAAAAATAATAAAATACAGTACAAACAGTCGGCTGCACAGTGGCACAGTGCTCATTCAGTAAATGTACATCTAAACAGAAGTTCTGAGTCTGGATGCGAGTGAGACTGCAGGAGCACATCTGATCTCTTCTGGAAGCTTCCAGTATAATCACTGAAAGCAGACTCTCCTTGCTCTGAGTGAAGCCTTGGTGTCCAGCTGATGTGATCCTGATGATCGGAGTGATTTGTTGGGTTTATATTCAGTGAGCATATCTGCAATGTAATGAGGTCCTAGGCCATTGTGAGTGATTTATATACCAGTAATAATACTTGAAAATCAATCCTAAATGTAACAGAGCCAGGGTAAAGACCTGAGGAGTGGTGTGATGTGTTCATATGTTCTGGTTCTGCTCAGCGTTCTGTATGAGCTGCAACTGTCTTATGGTGTGTTTGGGAAGGCCAGTGAGGAGTCCATTACAGTAATCCACCCTGCTGGTGATGAAAGCATGCACAAGTTTCTCTAAGTCTTGACTGGAAACAAAGCATCTAATTCTTGCAATATTTTTCAGATGATAATATGCTGATGTAGTTATTGCTTTGATATGACTACTGAAACTAAGGTCTGACTCTAGTGTCACACAATATTCCTGATTTGATGTTTAGTTGTTTGACCCCTAGAGTGAAGGTCTGCGTGCACCTTGAGAACTTCATCTTTGTTTCCAAACGCAATGACTTCAGTTTTGTCTTTGTTTAACTGAAGAAAGTTTTGGCACATCTAACTGTTGACTTCATCAGTGGGGCTGTAATAGTTAGGATAGGGCTAAGTAGATCTGTGTCGTCTGCATAGCTGTGTAGAGATGCGGTTCTTTCTCATTATTTGCTCATTATTTCCCATTATTCACACACATACACACACACACACACACACACACACACACACACACACACACACACACACACACACACAAAAACACACACACACACACACACACACACACACACACACACACACACACACACCCTATATGCTAATTAAAGAACAGTTAGCATTAGATGTTATTGGATGTTAACAAACTAGCACAGTTATTGTTTGTTCAGTGAAACTGCTGGTCTAGTGCAGTCGTGATCTCAGCGTGACGGACACACACAGCGGCTCCCTGCAGCGCCACTTCTCTGATTGGGTTATTGAGTTTTCTGACCGGACCTCATTAGGGACTCATTTCCAGGTAAATGACCCTCAGGCCCGCAGTGCTCGGTCGCCCAGCTGGACGTCTACAGAGAGAGAGTGGCTGTGATGCTGAAGAGTGTGTGTCGAAGGACTGCTGCTAATTGAAGAGCCATGATTTACTGGATCAGATGAAGGCGACTGATGAGATTCTGGCAGAATCAGGACCAACTAAGGCCTTTTCTTGACTGTTATCTCAGCAAACAAACACAGGCGTAACACGACAGAAACACACACACCTGACTCCTGCAGGCCACGATGACGTGCGCTCCGTCCGCTGTGACGAGTGTGTCCCGCTGGAGTCCGGGCCGTCGGGAGGAGCTGAAGAGACGCTGGTACTGATCCATGCAGAGATGAGCATCCAGCAGAGTCTTCCTGCAACACACACACTCGTCACGCTCTGCTGGCACACACACACTTGTCACGCTCTGCTGAAGTCGGCGAAGAGTTACCTGTCCACCCGAGTCTTGTACTGAGAAACACCCAGAATGAGATGAGCAGCAAATCTGCACAAACACAAGAGACGAACATCAAAGGCATATCTGTTTATTTACACCAGATCCAAACAGAGACATCGAGTGTGTGTGTGTGTTTGTGGGGGTGTGGGGGTGTGTGTGTGTGTGGGAGGGGGTGAGAGTATGTGTGTGTGTGTGTGTTTGTGTGTGTGTGGGGGGGGGGGGGGGGGGGGGTGAGAGTTTGTGTGTATGTGTGTGTGTGTGGTGGGGGGTGGGAATTAATGTGTGCTGATTATTTACTCACACGAGAGAGTCTCTATAGTCTCTGAAGGGTTGTTTGGGGAAAACCAGCGCCGGACTGGAGTTCACTGGCAGAGCGAGTCTGTTCTTCAGATACATGTCCTCCAGCCACACGTCGTACACCTGACACACACACACACACACAACATCAGTTCATCAGTTAATGAGCGCTAATGAACCTGAACCGCTTCAGGCCTGAAGATACAGAGACACACAATCAAACATCATTTTAATAAAGTGCTGTTATTTATCAAGAGCTGCGGTCGCATTCCCAGCCGAGAGGATTCTGGCAGACGGTCAATACTCACCGATCAGCTGCCGGTTCTTCAGTTCTAATGGGACTGTAATAATGTGAGTGAGGGTGTGTGTGTGTGTGTGTGTGTGTGTATGTGTGTGTGTGTGTGTGTGTGTGTGTGTGTCAGAGAGAATGAGTGAGTGAGTGAGTAAGTGTGTGTGTGTGTGTGTGTGTGTGTGTGAGAGAGAGTGAGTGTATGAGTGTATGAGTGTGTGAGTCAAGTCAAGTCAAGTCAAGTGTATTTATATAGCGATTTTTAACAATATAAATTGTATCAAAGCAGCTTCACAGTATCAATCAAATAACATAACAATGTTTGTTTCTTAGTGGAAAAAACATCCACGTTTGGTAGGGCTGATCAATGGTATTAATGATTGGTTAATTAATTTGAATATCCCCAACTGAGCCTGCCAAAGGCAACAGTGGCAAGGAACCAAAAAACTCCATCAGGTGACCCACTGGTGTCCTAAAACTCCATCAGGTGACTTAATGGAGAGAAAAAAAACCTTGGGAGAACCCAGGCTCAGTCGGGGGCCAGTTCTCCTCTGGCGTTTATGAACTAGAGGCCGGATTTACAGTAACTTTAATTTGATACAGCATTTTGTTTTATTTTATCACTTCGGGGTGGGTACGCGAACCGGAATCACAACGTTTTATCTGTAGAGTGGGAAAGGGATCCTCCTTAGGGAGAGGCTAGTTGGCACTTCAGCACTGCGTTGTCATCGGGTCCAGGCGAAGATCCTAGTCAGATCTGGATACGGCCTGGATCCGGCAGGCTGCGGGAAAACCTCGGGATATACAAAGACACTAATATTGGCGTAGATGCCATTCTTCTTATGATGTAACGAGTACATCAGGATTTAAGGGAAGTGTTCCCAGTTCCGGCTGACCTAATCTATGCAGCCTAACATTGAATTATAGAAGTCTATAATGTATTATGTGAATGCTAGGTCAAAGAGATATGTTTTTAGTCTAGCTCTGAACTGACAGAGTGTGTCTGCTTCCCGGACAATGGTAGGAAGACTGTTCTAAAGTTTTGGTGCTAAATAGGAAAAGGATCTACCGCCAGGAGTCGATTTTGATATTCTAGGTATTATCAACTGGCCCGAATTTTGAGATCGCAATAGACGTGAAGGACTATAATGCGTTAAGAGCTCGCTCAAGTACTGCGGAGCTAAA
>CM060627.1:125000-127500 GCA_030578275.1 Meda fulgida | reverse complement strand
CTAGAAAACTATGTTGGCATTAGTGGAATTGCACTAGCATGGTTTAAATCATACTTATCTGACCGTTATCAGTTTGTAGCATTAAATGAAGAGATGTCTTATCGATCACAAGTTCAGTATGGCGTACCACAAGGCTCAGTACTAGGACCGCTGCTGTTCACTTTGTACATGCTACCATTAGGAGATATCATTAGGAAACATATAATTAGCTTTCACTGTTATGCCGATGATACTCAGCTGTATATTTCTTCACGCCCTGACGAAACTTACCAATTCACAAAATTAATGGAATGCATAGCTGATATAAAAAATTGGATAACTAGTAATTTCCCACTACTAAATTCTGAAAAAACAGAGATTCTAATTATTGGACAAAAAACTTCCACACGTAATAACCTAGAATACTGTCTAACACTTGATGGCTGCTCTTTGTCGTTTAGGAACCTCTGTGGGAGTGTGTGTGTGTGCTCTTTGATACCAATCTTTCATTTGTCTAGTATCTGTAAAACCGCATTTTTCCATCTTAATAATATATCTAAATTACGACATATGCTCTCATTGACAAATTCGGAACAATTAGTTCATGCTTTCATAACATCAAGACTAGATTATTGTAATGCTCTACTGGGTGGTTGCCCTGCACGCTTAATAAATAAACTACAGCTGGTTCAAAACGCAGCAGCTCGAGTTCTTACTTGAACCAGGAAGTATGACCATATTAGCCCGGTTCTGTCAACACTGCATTGGCTGCCTATTAAACATTGTATACATTTTTAAATATTGTTGATTACTTACAAAGCACTAAATGGTTTAGCTCCGCAGTACTTGAGCGAGCTCTTAACGCATTATAGTCCTTCACGTCTATTGCGATCTCAAAATTCGGGCCAGTTGATAATACCTAGAATATCAAAATCGACTGCGGGCGGTAGATCCTTTTCCTATTTAGCACCAAAACTTTGGAACAGTCTTCCTACCATTGACCGGGATGCAGACACACTCTGTCAGTTCAAAGCTAGACTAAAAACACATCTCTTTGACCTAGCATTCACATAATACATTATAGACTTCTATAATTCAATGTTAGGCTGCATAGATTAGGTCAGCCGGAATTGGGAACACTTCCCTTAAATCCTGATGTACTCGTTACATCATAAGAAGAATGGCATCTACGCCAATATTAGTGTCTTTGTTTATTCCAAGGTTTTCCCGCAGCCTGCCGGATCCAGGCCGTATCCAGATCTGACTAGGACCTTCGCCTGGACACACACACTCCAGATCTGACTAGGACCTTCGCCTGGACACACACACACACACTCCAGATCTGACTAGGACCTTCGCCTGGACCTGATGACATGCAGTGCTGAAGTGCCACTAGCCTCTCCTTATGGAGGATCCTTTCCCACTCTACAGATAAAGCGTTGTGGGGATTCCGGCTCGCGTACCCACCCCGAAGTGATAAAATAAAATACAATTCTGTATCAAATTTATAGGCAAGACAAGTAGTTTGTTTAGGCATGATTTGTAGGGAATTACAAACCTGCGCACATATATTTAAACGCACATAACTATAGAATCAGCTCTTAATGCGCATGTGAACGCATCAGCGTTTATCACAGTTTCAGTTTAAAGTCTGTTTAGAGAGAACGGCGGCGTCTTAGCGGCCCCTAATTTAATAACACATGATCATTTCAACGGAAGTGAATCAATCAAAACTAACTCTAGCTGGAAAATAACATTATTCAAGAACCGCTATAAAGCCAAACCAATCTCTGTTATAAATGAAGATGACTTGACTTGACATGATGATGAAACACTGACGCGCGTGACAGAAAACATGCACAACTTCATAGAGCAATGGCAGCTTCAGTCAGGTGTACAGTGATAGGCGTGCACAACTACTGTATGAAAACTATGCCACTAATAAATTATTTCAAATACAAACCCTTCCTTTATAAACTTTAACAGAAGTTCTAGAGAGTGTATAAAGATCCGCTCACCTGCTCCATCAGTGTGTGTCGCTCCATCAGTGTGTGTCGCTCCATCAGTGTGTGTCGCTCCAGCAGCTTCAAGTGTGTTTCAGCGGGCGCGCGCGGACAGGGTCCGTGTGTGTATCAGTGTGTGTGTGTGTGTCCGTGACTCAGCCCACCCGCGTCCGACACACACACACACACACACACACACTGATGCTCCTCCAGGTGTTTCCAGAGGTGCTGCTGCTCTTTCATCCCTTCCGACAATTTATGTTTTATTTGACACATTATAGCTACATTTTTTTATTTTGTTTTATATGCAATTTACAACACACATACTAGAGTAAATGCCTATTATTAAACAGTTTGTTTTTATCATGTTAAATGATGAACGGTGCTTCTCTTTGTATTTTTCGTCATATGGAAAATATGGGGGGAAATTGTCTTTTTATTTTAGAGTTGTACTATCAAAATGGGCTTTAAATTATATCTGGTCCCACCTTAACAGGTTTTTATTTGTAATTGAATTC
>CM060627.1:62500-120000 GCA_030578275.1 Meda fulgida | reverse complement strand
AGAGCAATACATTTTTCCGCGGAGCAAGAGATAATCATTCAGAAGTACGATTAATTTAAACATGTATTTCAAGCTCGAAGCAATACGGTCTCTGCTGCCGAAGCAAGAGAAGGCTGTTGGAGGGAGATTGCTGATTGCGTTAATGCATAAATTAAACAAATACGTTCTATATTAATGTAAATTTGTGTATATGTGTGTGTAATAAAAAATATATTTATAAAATATATTTTTATAATATATAAAAAATAGCATTTATATCCTAAGAAAGATTAATATTCATTGATTTTTTTGCAACCGCAACTCCAAACGTTCTTGACAGCAGATAAAGACAAAATATACAAATATAATTCAAATCGGTGAGAATTTAAAACAACCATTTATTATTTTTGTGAAAAATTTATCACAAACGTTTGTTTGCAGCAAACAGAAAAAAGTGTGAAATGCAGAAAACCGGTGGAGGGCCTCCAGAACACACTGAGGGAGGATCTGCTATAGGGACGGCCGGTGGGATTACTGGTGCTGTGCAGCCTCACCGCTGCTGGGTACACTGGTGAGACTGGGTACACTGGTGAGACTGGGTACACTGGTGAGACTGGGTACACTGGGTACACTGGTGACACTGGTGAGACTGGGTACACTGGGTACACTGGTGACACTGGTGAGACTGGGTACACTGGTGACACTGGTGAGACTGGGTACACTGGTGAGACTGGGTACACTGGGTACACTGGTGAGACTGGGTACACTGGTGAGACTGGGTACACTGGGTACACTGGTGAGACTGGGTACACTGGTGAGACTGGGTACACTGGGTACACTGGTGACACTGGTGAGACTGGGTACACTGGTGACACTGGTGAGACTGGTGAGACTGGGTACACTGGTGACACTGGTGACACCTGCAATACATTACTGATAAATACGGCTGACTGTATGTTCTGCAGTAGAGGGCAATGCGCACTAAAGGAGTCTAGAAAGGAGTCTAGAACTAGACTGCGCACTAAAGGAGTCTAGAACTAGACTGCGCACTAAAGGAGCCTAGAAAGGAGCCTAGAACTAGACTGCGCACTAAAGGAGTCTAGAACTAGACTGTACACTAAAGGAGCCTCGATAAGGAGTCTAGAACTAGACTGCGCACTAAAGGAGCCTAGAAAGGAGCCTAGAACTAGACTGTACACTAAAGGAGCCTAGAAAGGAGCCTAGAACTAGACTGTACACTAAAGGAGCCTAGAAAGGAGCCTAGAACTAGACTGTACACTAAAGGAGCCTAGAAAGGAGTCTAGAAGTAGACTGCGCACTAAAGGAGCCCAGAACTAGACTGTACACTAAAGGAGCCTAGAAAGGAGTCTAGAACTAGACTGTACACTAAAGGAGCCTAGAAAGGAGTCTAGAACTCGACTGTACACTAAAGGAGCCTAGAAAGGAGTCTAGAACTAGACTGTACACTAAAGGAGCCTAGAAAGGAGCCTAGAACTAGACTGTACACTAAAGGAGCCTAGAAAGGAGTCTAGAACTAGACTGTACACTAAAGGAGCCTAGAAAGGAGTCTAGAACTAGACTGCGCACTAAAGGAGTCTAGAACTAGACTGCGCACTAAAGGAGCCTAGAAAGGAGCCTAGAACTAGACTGCGCACTAAAGGAGTCTAGAACTAGACTGTACACTAAAGGAGCCTCGATAAGGAGTCTAGAACTAGACTGCGCACTAAAGGAGCCTAGAAAGGAGCCTAGAACTAGACTGTACACTAAAGGAGCCTAGAAAGGAGCCTAGAACTAGACTGTACACTAAAGGAGCCTAGAAAGGAGCCTAGGACTAGACTGTACACTAAAGGAGCCTAGAAAGGAGTCTAGAAGTAGACTGCGCACTAAAGGAGCCCAGAACTAGACTGTACACTAAAGGAGCCTAGAAAGGAGTCTAGAACTAGACTGTACACTAAAGGAGCCTAGAAAGGAGTCTAGAACTCGACTGTACACTAAAGGAGCCTAGAAAGGAGTCTAGAACTAGACTGTACACTAAAGGAGCCTAGAAAGGAGCCTAGAACTAGACTGTACACTAAAGGAGCCTAGAAAGGAGTCTAGAACTAGACTGTACACTAAAGGAGCCTAGAAAGGAGTCTAGAACTAGACTGTACACTAAAGGAGCCTAGAAAGGAGCCCAGAACTAGACTGTACACTAAAGGAGCCTAGAAAGGAGCCTAGAACTAGACTGTACACTAAAGGAGCCTAGAAAGGATCTAGAACTAGACTGCGCACTAAAGGAGCCCAGAAATAGACTGTACACTAAAGGAGCCTAGAAAGGAGTCTAGAACTAGACTGTACACTAAAGGAGCCTAGAAAGAACTAGACTGTACACTAAAGGAGCCTAGAAAGGAGTCTAGAACTAGACTGTACACTAAAGGAGCCTAGAAAGGAGTCTAGAACTAGACTGCGCACTAAAGGAGCCTAGAAAGGAGTCTGGAACTAGACTGCACACTAAAGGAGCCTAGAAAGGAGTCTAGAACTAGACTGCACACTAAAGGAGCCTAGAAAGGAGTCTAGAACTAGACTGCGCACTAAAGGAGCCTAGAAAGGAATCTAGAACTAGACTGTACACTAAAGGAGCCTAGAAAGGAGTCTAGAACTAGACTGCGCACTAAAGGAGCCTAGAAAGGAGTCTAGAACTAGACTGCACACTAAAGGAGCCTAGAAAGGAGTCTAGAACTAGACTGCACACTAAAGGAGCCTAGAAAGTAGTCTAGAACTAGACTGCACACTAAAGGAGCCTAGAAAGGAGCCTAGAACTAGACTGCACACTAAAGGAGCCTAGAAAGGAGCCTAGAACTAGACTGCACACTAAAGGAGCCTTGAAAGGAGTCTAGAACTAGACTGCACACTAAAGGAGCCAAGAAAGTAGGCTAGAACTAGACTGCGCACTAAAGGAGCCTAGAAAGGAGTCTAGAACTAGACTGCACACTAAAGGAGCCTAGAAAGTAGGCTAGAACTAGACTGCGCACTAAAGGAGCCTAGAAAGGAGTCTAGAACTAGACTGCACACTAAAGGAGCCTAGAAAGGAGTCTAGAACTAGACTGTACACTAAAGGAGCTTAGAATGTGAGCTGAGGAGGCTCCAAATTAAAAAAATTAATAAATTGGAGATCTAACAGCTGGAAAAACTCATCTCAGTATGTGACCTTTAACCAAATAACACTTTAGTATGAATACTATGAATATGTAATAATGCAACTTTCTCTTGCTCTCTTTCTTTCTCCCTCCCTCCCATCCCACAAAACCAACAAAACAGTCTGAAACATATCTGCAGTGTCAATATGCTTTTATTAAGTATAATCTTGTATAGTGATTGCATCTCTGACCGCTAGGTGGCCTAGTGTGATTGGTCAGTTTCTTCTGAGAGAAGCTGGTTTTGTGGTGGTTCTCGCTATATTGTACAGAACATGCCCGTGACGCTCTTAAGCGCCGAACACCGTTGAAACGTGCCTTTAGGATGCCAGAGGTCATCTCGATCTCCACTCTGGGTTTACAGCGGTTCTGTGGGCCTGTCTGAGGGTCCGGATAGGGGGTTAGCAAAACCCGTCTCCTACCAACAGGCCATCAAAAAGGCCCGTCATAGAACAGAAAAGGGAAAATTGTGTAGGTTTGGCTGTCCCATTTCAAATTAACAGTGTTTTGTTCTGTACCAAATGTAGCTTGCCTTCCTCAAAGCGCAGACACAACACAGACTGAGCCTGGCCATTTGGCATCCAAACTTGTGATCATACGTTCATGGCCACGAGTCATCTGCAGATGAAATGTACAGTAGATCATTGTTATATCTGTAAATGTTACAATTAAAGACTCATCTCACAGAAAATAAAAACCATGTCATATGTATGCCTACCTGAACATTAAGGCTAAGTACTTCCTATTAACATGCGCCTCATGTTCTCCTGTGGAGATTGCTGTGTGTGCAGTGCATTGCTCCAATGACTCTTGGGAATCCTATCATAAGATTAACAGAATAATAATAAAAAAAGATTTAAATTTTTAACATGTAGGCCTACTGTATTGTGTATTTAAAGGTAGGGTAGGTCATATTTGTCTAAAAACTTTTTCCCAAATTTGTTTAAACTGTCTTTATATATCAATGCATAACTAAAATGTAAGTACTCTGAAAAAGAGATTATAAAAATCGAGTGTCTGTAGTCCTCTCAGAGCTGCAATAAAGACAGCTCATTATTCCATACGGGACGAATGAAATGATTGGCTGGGGCAACTGTCACTCTTCCTCGTTGCCATGGCTACCACCCGCTGCTACAGGATCTTCCCACATGCGCGCGCGCGTTTGACTCGAAGAGGTGAAGAGGCACTGAAGCTAGTAATAATAACAATTATGGCAGAGAGAGAGCAGTCACAGTTCTCAGTACCTGCATATACAGTCAGCGAAGGCAAACAAGTAAAAAAAGGAAGACCCAAAAAGTATTTGGATAAATCAATCAACCCCGGACCTGTCCTTGAGCCGAGGATGCGCTACTGGTCTCCGGGGAGTAACGTTAGTCCTCATCAGAGTCAACAGTGCTTTCATCGTAGAAGCTCTCACATGCAAAGCACCGTATATGTTGGAAAACGTGTATCAATACAACCTGTTTTTTTTTTTGTTTTTTTTTAGCTTTGCCTTATGTTACTAGCTCCTAACCGAATCAAACTCAATATATTTTAAACTGTAGGCCTACCAGTATTGATATGCTAGCTTGATAGTGAGTACTAACAGCCATGTTACTTTATATTCATAATGATAAAGTTAGTTATTGTATTACATGTGATTCTGACATGATGTCACTACATGCACTGCTCCTCTCCGCTCGGCGCCGGTAAACGCGTCCTGCAGCTGAGCCGCGGCCGACATCGCGCGTTCATGTGTTTTGGGGGCGTGGCTTTGGAAGGAGCCGAGAAGGGAGGGGGTGGGTGTGAATGGAATAATGAGCTGTGTTTATTGCAGTTCTGAGAGGACTAAAGACACTCGATTTTTATAATCTCTTATTCCGAGTACTTACATTTTAATTATGCATTGATATTTAAAGACAGTTTAAACAAATTTGGAAATGTGCAAAAGGCCATGGTCCTGTTATATTTATGTTCTTACTATAGTATAATATAGTTGTATAGTGTTCTTTTGAAGTGTTGCGTCTGCTGAGTAGGCGGAGTTTGAATCGGAAGGCTCGCGAGTTCTGTGATAATGACGCGAGATCACATATACGCGGCAATAGAGGAAAGAAAGAAGAGATGTGGTGCGCGACGAGTTGTATTGTGAGTAAATGCAGCAAGGTGCATAAATAAGGCCATAAAGTTATAGATCGACAGTATAGCTGGTGAGCAGTTTGGTATTTCATATGTGATGGGCGGCTGATGTTGTGTGATCGCTTCTGAGGTTGTTGAATTTCTGTGGTGAATACTCACGCATGCGTCATTGCAGACTGTAAGTGCTTATCTTACATTTATTTTGTCTAATAATCATTGATTGATATTCTGTTTAATGCATCAATAAGATATTTATTCAGTCATAAAAGAACAGCTGCTATAATATACCAGTACCACAAGTTTGTGATGTCTTTCACGTTCAATCACGTGAAGTGATAATGACGCAGCATTTTTATCGTAAGAGTTGTAACAGAAACTAATTGAGTTTGTTTGTTTTATTATAGAACCACACACGTTTATCTACATTTGTCCAGCTGACCATATCACATAAACTCATCATACGAACACACACTGAACGTCACAGCACACGAAGCTACAGGCCCTTTTGAACATCATCATATTAACCCTGTCAGGACCAGACGGCATCGCGTCAGAGGACCGACGTTTCTGCACCCTTCTTCATTAAGTGGACTTCCTCTGGAATACTTGGGACTTCTTAAAACTGAGTACACTTACTTATTACCACCACTTCGTTGCCTTATCTTGATATAGTTGTATCTTTTGAATATAACCATTGTTTTTATTGTTTGTTTATTTTACGTAGGCCTACGCTGATTATTGTGATATTTACATTTTGTTGACATTGTGAGAAAATTTATCAATCAATACAGTGAGTGAATTTGATCTTTGGCTCTGGTTTTTACTCCTCTCCTAGTTACTGGACATTAATTGTGTATTAATACTCTAAGGTGATAAAAGGTGATTTAGAACCGTAATAGCAATCAATGCATTCTACAGCCTTCAATACATTTATGGTCCTTTGAGCCGGATCTATAACCACCTTAGCGATGATGTCCAGAACTAGTGAGGAAGCTATAGAGCCAGAGGTTGTACATCCTCGTAGAGAAACAAGACGACCAACACATTTGCGTGACTATGACGTTAGTTATCCTCACAAACAGCTAGCATTTGCAGATGAGCAGTCTGATATATTATAGACTTCTATAATTCAATGATAGGCTGCATAGATTAGGTCAGCCGGAACTGGGAACATTTCCCTTAAATCCTGATGGGCTCGTTACATCATCATAAGAAGAATGGCATCTACGCATCTACAATCCCGAGGTTTTCCCGCAGCCTACCGGATCCAGGCCGTATCCAGATCTGACTAGGATCTTCGCCTGGACCCGATGACAACGCAGTGCTGAAGTGCCAACTAGCCTCTCCCTATGGAGGATCCCTTTCCCACTCTACAGATAAAACGTTGTGATTCCGGTTCTAGTACCCACCCCGAAGTGATAAAATAAAACAAAATTTGGTATCAAATTACAGTTACTGTAAATCCAGCCCCCAGTTCATAAACGCCAGAGGAGAACTGGCCCCCGACTGAGCCTGGGTTCTCCCAAAAAAAATTTCTCTCCATTAAGTCACCTGATGGAGTTTTAGGACACCAGTGGGTCACTTGATGGAGTTTTTCGGTTCCTTGCCACTGTTGCCTTTGGCTTGCTCAGTTGGGGATATTCAAATTAATTAACCAAGCATTAATACCATTGATCAGCCCTACCAAACGTGGATGTTTTTTTCACTAAGAAACAAACATTGTTATGTTATTTGACTGATACTGTGAAGCTGCTTTGATGCAATTTATATTGTGAAAAGCGCTATATAAATACACTTGACTTGACTTGACTTGATATGGTTAGTTTTATGCGTGAAATGAGGGAGGAAAACAGGCGAATGAGGCAGGACATGCAACGCATATCTGATATGATTGTTAACTCTCCTGTGTTAGTTTACCAGGTTTCATTAGCTGAGCAACAGATTATGAGTGAAGGAGCTAAGGTGTCATCCACACCAAAGTCTACTGGTATGCAGGAGGCAGTGCAGAGTGATGGAAACTCTGGCCATACAGTACATACTCCTTTGGTGCCACCTAGAGATGAATCCCTCCTTACAGTTCGCAGTTGTGAGCGAGATCTCATTGAGGAGCTTACAGACAGTCTAAAGGGAGTAGGTCGGCTTAGTGATAGCCCGCTCAATTCAGGTATGTCGACCCCTTCGTATAATGATCCACATAGTAAGAATGACTTGCCACGGTGTGACCACCATCATGGTGCCAATGTTCCACTGCGCCCATCTCATTCATCTGATATTCGTCAGCAATGTCCAGATGATCCAGCAATGTTGCGGTCCAGTATGCAGTATCATGATGCCTATCGACCAGCAATGGACTCTTATCATTTGATCAGTTGTTCAAGAAATGGATCATTTCGATCATTCTCCAGTCGATTGGAGGCAAGAGTACAGTCAAGATAATGTACAGTTACATTCCGCTGACCGTTCTCACCATTCGCTTGGACACTCTAATATGCATCGTCATGTGTATCCACCATCAATGCAATATAGAGGGCCGACTCCTACAATCCCTCATTTCGTTCGGGATGATCCTCGAGAATTTGCTCGTCTGAAGCTTGCGTTAAACAATATTCTTCCTGAAGACGCTTCTGAGTCTTTTAAGTACCAAATACTCATGGACCACCTTAAGCTGGAAGATGCTTTATTTGTCGCCGACTCGTATAGTCGCACTCCATTCAGTGACACTATGAGAGCGCTCACTGAAATGAATGGGCAGCCACATCAATTGGCACTGCAAAGGATCACTAATTTGATGGATGGGCCCAATATTAGGAGCGGGGATGTGAAGTCTTTCAAGGCATTTGCCCTTCGTGTCTGAGCACTGGTTGGAATGTTAAACCAGTTAGGTAGCTCAGGTTGGACTGAACTGAAATGTGGCTCTCATGTTTCTCGTCTCTTAGCCAAGTTGCCGTATGATCTAAGAGCCAACTTCAAGAGATTCACTAACCCCATTCAGACACCTATTCCAACGCTGATTGATTTCGCAGACTGGCTGGAATATGAGGTTTGTGTGCAGGTAGAAGGAACACAGTATGGGTCCTATCTTGAGCAAGTGAAACATAGTGTTCACAAAGACAAGCGAACTGGTTTTGTGCCCCGTAAGCTGACTACGGTTTTACATGGAAGGGAGCAAAAAGAAGGATTGGTAGAGCTCCCAAAGACTGAATACACGGACTCAGAAAGACCACAGGAGAAGTCGAAAAAGTATTGTCCGTTCTGTGATACCATTCAGCATTACATGAATCAGTGCTCCAACTTCAAACTCTTAACTAAGGAGCAGATTGAGAGTTGGATTAGAACAGGGCGTAGATGTTGGCGTTGTGGACGAGGGCATTCTTCATCTAAATGCACGTTAAAGGCGAAGTGCAAGCGGTGTGAACGGAGGCATCTTGATGTTCTTCATGAAGTCAATGCTAACGCTGATGGGATGAGTAAAGGTAATAACCAGACATCGGAGAAAAGCCTAGTAAGCCCTGCTTCTCAGACCCTGTACTTGGATTGGCCTACGAGTGGCAAGCAAGTGCTACTGAAGTTAAGTCGAGTAATCATTCGGAATGGTGATAAGTCATTAGAAACCTATGCTGTGCTAGACGACGGATCAGAGCGTACCATTTTTATTGAATGAAGCTGCTCGACGTCTAGACCTTCAAGGTGAAATTGAAGATTTGGCTCTGCACACAGTGAGACAGGATGTTCATACCATTCATGGTAGATCTGTATCTTTCTCCATAGCACTTGTTTCACAACCTGACAAATCCTACCCGGTCAAGGGTGCTTTTACCGCAAAAGAGCTAGCCCTGGTTCAACATACTTACCCCATCTCTGACTTGTAAAGAAGATATCGCCATCTCCGTGATTTACCTTTGCATGACATCCACGAAGCGCAGCCCTTGGTACTTATCGGCTCGGATTATCCTCACTTGATAACCCCTGCGGAGCCAGTGAGATTGGGTCCTCCTGGAGGTCCAGCGGCGGTTCATACGATGCTTGGCTGGAGATTGCAAGGTCCCTCAAGTCTTATTAAGCCTCACTTGCAGCCTCAAGAATGTTTATTCATTTCTTGTGTTTCTCCTGAAGCTGAGCTATTCCGTCAAGTTGAAAAACTTTGGCAGCTGGATACCCTTCCTAATCTATCTGAGAAAGTAGTCAGTCGATCACGACAGGATGCAGAAGCTACCCGCCTTCTAGAAGAGAAAACCATCAGGATCGATGTGAATGGTGTCAAAAGGTAAGCCACTCCTCTACTCTGGAAAGAGTCGCCTCCACCTCTGAATGCACCCAAAGAGGCAGTCATGGCCCTGTTACGCAGCACAGAGCGGAAACTAGTTAGAGAGCCTAGTATGGCCGAGTCTTACGAATCAAGTCAAGTCAAGTCAAGTGTATTTATATAGCGCTTTTCACAATATAAATTGCATCAAAGCAGCTTCACAATATCAATCAAATAACATAACAATGTTTGTTTCTTAGTGAAAAAACATCCACGTTTGGTAGGGCTGATCAATGGTATTAATGCTTGGTTAATTATTTTGAATATCCCCAACTGAACAAGCCAAAGGCACCAGTGGCAAGGAACCGAAAAACTCCATCAAGTGACCTAATGGAGAAAAAAAAACTTGGGAGAACCCAGGCTCAGTCGGGGGCCAGTTCTCCTCTGGCGTTTATAAACTAGAGGCCGGATTTACAGTAACTGTAATTTGATACAGAATTTTGTTTTATTTTATCACTTCGGGGTGGGTACGCGAACCGGAATCACAACATTTTATCTGTAGAGTGGGAAAGGGATCCTCCATAGGGAGAGGCTAGTTGGCACTTCAGCACTGCGTTGTCATCGGGTCCAGGCAAAGCTCCTAGTCAGATCTGGATACGGCCTGGATCCGGTCGGCTGCGGGAAAACCTCGGGATAAACAAAGACACTAAAATTAGCGTAGATGCCATTCTTCTTATGATGATGTAACGAGTACATCAGGATTTAAGGGAAGTGTTCCCAGTTCCGGCTGACCTAATCTATGCAGCCTAACATTGAATTATAGAAGTCTATAATATATTATGTGTATGCTAGGTCAAAGAGATGTGTTTTTAGTCTAGCTTTGAACTGACAGAGTGTGTCTGCTTCCCGGACAATGGTAGGAAGACTGTTCCAAAGTTTTGGTGCTAAATAGGAAAAGGATCTACCGCCCGCAGTCGATTTTGATATTCTAGGTATTATCAACTGGCCCGAATTTTGAGATCGCAATAGACGTGAAGGACTATAATGCGTTAAGAGCTCGCTCAAGTACTGCGGAGCTAAACCATTTAGTGCTTTGTAAGTAATCAACAATATTTTAAAATTTATACGATGTTTAATAGGCAGCCAATGCAGTGTTGACAGAACCGGGCTAATATGGTCATATTTCCTGGTTCTAGTAAGAACTCGAGCGGCTGCGTTTTGGACCAGCTGTAGTTTATTTATTAAGCTTGCAGGGCAACCACCCAGTAGAGCATTACAATAATCTAGTCTTGTTGTCATGAAAGCATGAACTAATTGTTCCGCATTTGTTAATGAGAGCATATGTCGTAATTTAGATATATTTTTAAGATGGAAAAATGCGGTTTTACAGATACTAGACACATGACTTTCAAATAAAAGATTGCTATCAAAGAGCACACCCAGGTTCCTAACCGACGACGAAGACTTAACAGAGCAGCCATCAAGTGTTAGACAGTATTCTAGGTTATTACGTGTGGAAGTTTTTCGTCCAATAATTAGAATCTGTTTTTTCAGAGTTTAGTTGTAGGAAATTACTAGTCATCCAATTTTTTATATCAGCTATGCATTCCGTTAATTTTGTGAATTGGTAAATTTCGTTAGGTTTTGAAGAAATATACAGCTGAGTATCATCGGCATAACAATGAAAGCTAATTCCATGTTTCCTAATGATATGTCCTAATGGTAGCATGTACAGAGTGAACAGCAGCGGTCCTAGTACTGAGCCTTGTGGTACGCCATACTGAACTTGTGATCGATAAGACATCTCTTCATTTACTGCTACAAACTGATAACGGTCAGATAAGTATGATTTAAACCATGCTAGTGCAATTCCACTAATGCCAACATAGTTTTCCAGTCTATTTAAAAGAATGTTGTGGTCAATTGTGTCAAATGCAGCACTAAGATCAAGTAACACTAATAGAGAGATACAACCACGATCGGATGATAAAAGTAAATCATTTGTAACTCTAATGAGAGCTGTCTCAGTACTATGGTGCGGTCTAAATCCTGACTGAAAATCCTCGCAGATATCATTTCTTTCAAGAAAGGAACACAGTTGTGAGGATACTGCTTTTTCTAATATCTTTGACAGAAAAGGCAGATTTGAGATCGGCCTGTAATTGACTAATTCTGAAGGATCAAATTGCGGTTTTTTAACAAGCGGTTTTATCATAGCCAGCTTAAAGGTTTTTGGTACATATCCTAGAGACAGACGAATTAATGATATTAAGAAGAGGATCTATGATCTCTGGAAGCATCTCTTTCAGTAGCTTAGCCGGTATAGGGTCTAACATACAAGTTGCCGATTTAGATGAATTAACGAGTTTGCAGAATTCTTCCTCTCCTATAGCAACAAATGAATTCAATTTTTCCTCAGGGAGACTACAATGCACTCCCTGATGCGATACTGTAGTAGACGGTTGCATAGTTATAATTTTGTCCCTGATATTATCAATCTTATAAGTGAAGAAGTTCATAAAGTCATTACTGCTGTGTTGCTTGGAAACTTCTGTGCTTGAAGCTTTCTTTTTCGTTAGTTTAGCCACTGTTTCAAATAAATACCTAGGATTATGTTTATTTTCTTCTAATAGGGTTGAAAAATAAGCAGATCTAGCAGCTTTTAAAGCCTCTCTGTAAGCAATCGAGCTCTCTTTCCATGAAATCCGAAATACCTCTAGTTTTGTTTTCTTCCAGTTGCGCTCCATTTTTCTGGCTGCTCTCTTAAGGGCCTGAGTGTGCTCGTTGTACCACAGCGTTGGACTATTTTCTTTAATCTTCTTTAAGCGCAACGGAGCAACTGCGTCTAAAGTGCTGGAAAAGAGAGAGTTAAAAGTTTCTGTTGCAATATCGAGTTCTTCTAAGCTATCCGGGATGCTGAGATGATGAAACTGATTAGGAAGATTATTGATAAAGCAATCTTTAGTGGCAGAAGTTATAGGTCTAACATATTTATAACACGGAGTCGGATTTGCAGCCTTGGCTAAATGTAATTTACATGAGACTAGATAATGGTCTGAGATGTCATCGCTCTGCTGCAGAATTTCAACGGCATCAACATCTATTCCATGTGATAATATTAGATCTAGAGTATGATTACGACAAAAAGTGGGTCCTGACACGTGTTGTCTAACTCCAATTGAGTTTACAATGTCTTTAAGTGCCAATCCCAATGCATCTTTTTCATTATCTACATGTATATTAAAATCACCAACAATTAGTACTTTATCGTTAGCCAATACTAATTCTGATAGAAAGTCCGCAAATTCTTTGATAAAATCTTTATGGTGCACTGGTGGCCTGTATACAGTAGCCAGCAGAAATCTCAAACGTGATTTATCGTTTACACTATATATTTTTACATTAAGCACCAACACTTCAAAAGAAGTATATTTAAAAATAGATTTCTTAGTGGTTTTGAAAATATTACTATAAATTACAGCAACACCTCCCCCTTTGCGTTTTAGACGAGGTTCATGTTTATAACAGTAATCTTGTGGGGTTGACTCATTTAAAGTAATGTAATCGTTTGGTTTTAGCCAGGTTTCTGTCAAACACAGCACATCTAGATTATAATCTGAAATCATATCATTAACTATGAGCGATTTTGAAGTAAGGGATCGAATATTCAGCAACCCAAGCTTTATCATTTGTTCATCTGTATTATATCTGTTTTTTATTTGTTGAACATCAATTACATTTTTTACCTGACGTTTTTTGGGATTTCCAAATTCGGGGAACAGACACAGTCTCTATATGATGATATCTAGGTGAAAGAGGCTCTATGTGATGGGATTTATCTGACCTTGGTGACGCGAAGCCGCTAGCAGACGGTCGGTTTAGCCAGTCTGTCTGCTTCCTGACCTGAGCCCCAGATTGTCATGTTTTAGCTCTAAGACTATGTGCCATATTACTAGAGAGAAGAGCAGCACCATCCCAGGAGGGATGAACACCATCTCTTTTCAACAGGTCAGGCTTGCCCCAAAAACGTTTCCAATTGTCTATGAATTCTATATTATTCAACGGACACCACTTAGACAACCAACCATTGAGTGAGGCCAATCTGCTAACTATCTCATCACTCCTGCGAAAAGGAAGGGGGCCAGAGAAAATTACTGAGTCAGAGATTCAGAAACTGTTGCAAGTGGGTTATGTCACCCCACTGGCATCTGCAGAATGTGATCCGAGTTCCAAGGCGTGGAACATACCACATCATATGGTTCATCACAATGCGAAGAACCGTATTGTCTTCAATTGTTCTTTTGAGTATCAGGGTCAGTGTCTCAATGACCATCTTTTCCCCGGTCCGAATTTAAGTGCCAGCTTGTTGGGCGTTCTCCTCCGCTTTCGAGAACATTCCGTGGCCATCTGCAGTGACGTGAAGGGTATGTTCCATCAGATCCGTCTCCTTGAAGACAAACCTTTCCTCCGTTTTTTGTGGCATCATGGAAAAACATCTGAACCGGCCATCGTGTATCAGTGGCAAGTTCTGCCATTTGGCACTGCATGTAGCCCTTGTTGTGCTACCTACGCACTTCAGTCCCATGCAAAGGTGGATCTCGAAGCTACTGATGAAGTAAGTCAAACGGTTGAGCGTAGCTTCTATGTTGACAATTGTCTGTTGACAATTGTCTCAAGAGTGTCTCTACTGAAACTCAAGCTCTACAGCTGATAAACCGATTGCAGAGTCATCTTATGGACGGTGGATTCGAATTGAGGCAATGGGCTAGCAACATCCCCAAGGTTATTCATCACCTTTCTGCTGAGTTAAAATCGAAGAGTGGTGAGATTCAGCTCAGTCAAGAAATGCCCAATCCGCAGGAGAATGCCCTTGGATTGATATGGCAATGTAGACCAGACACATTGATATACAAATCTTACCAGAGGAAAGATGGTGAAATTACGATGCGGAGCATCTATTGCACTTTAGCCAAGCTGTACAACCCCCTTGGATATCTCATTTCGTATACCACAAGAGCCAAGATTGTCGTGCAGTTGTTGTGGGAGAAGAAACGAGAATGGGATGATCCTAATCTACCATCCGGTTTACTAGACATTTGGCATCAGTGGGAGAGCAAGCTTCCACAATTGTCTCAGATCCACCTGCCAAGATGTTACAGTTCCAGTCTTCACTATCCTGTCAAGAGCCGTAGTGTGCATGTGTTTTGCGATGCGTCTGAAAAGGCGTACGGCTCTGTAGCATACTTGTGTTCTGAAGATGATCATGGCAATACGCAGGTTTCCTTCATGGCGGCAAGGTCACGAGTCGCTCCAAAGAAACAGATCTCCACTGCTCGTTTAGAGCTTTGTGCTGCATTGACAGGAGCGCAGCTAGGAGACGTCTTGAAGAAAGAGCTAACCCACTCTAGATATCTCTGAATTCGTCTATTGGTCTGACTCGACTACAGTTCTTGCTTGGCTACAGTCTGATTCGTGCAGATATTGAGTGTTTGTAGGAGTTAGAGTCACAGAAATTCAAGAGTTGTCTGACCCTGGAGCTTGGCGCTATGTCAATTCTGCTGCTAATCCTGCGGATGATATTACGCGAGGGTTGTCATTGGTCAGCTAGCTGAAGAAACACGATGGAAACAAGGACCAGCTTTCTTGATACAGTCTAGCAGCTGTTGGCCTAAGGCCCCCAGATGGAAAGGCCCACAAAGAAGTTCAGGAACTTAATCTGTGTTTTGCGGCTCGTTGACTGAACATCAATTGCAAGTTGAACCTGATCCTAGTCAGTTTAGTAGCTATACTGAGTTACTAGAAGCTACAGCGCAAGTCCTTCATGGGTCGGCTGGCAAAACAGATTCACTAAGTGCAGATGCATTTCAGAAGGCAGAATTGTCTATCCTTAGAAAATGTCAGATGCAAGACTTTCCTGACGAATTTGCTTCACTCAAGGGAGGGTAAGACATTTCTGTACATAGCCGACTTCTTAAGCTTGCCCCTGAGTATGACAAAGAGCTAGACTTGATTAGAGTAGGAGGAAGACTTTGTAGGTGTCATGGATTGAGTGATGCAGTTCTACACCCTATCGCTCTTTCACAGAATCATCCCGCAGTGAAGCTCCTAATCAAGCGTTACGATGAACAATTGCACCACCCGGGAGCTGGCAGAGTGTATGCCGAACTGCGGCGCAAGTTTTGGATTTTGCGGGAAAGAGAAGCTATTCGAAGACATCAGCACCACTGTCTTGAGTGTAACAAGTGGAGAGGCAAACCAATGATTCCTAGAATGTCAGACTTACCCGCCTCAAGTCTGCGATTGTGTAAACCTTCTTTTTACTCCACCGGAGTAGATTGTTTTGGACCACTAATGGTGAAGGTGGGTCGTCGCACTGAGAAAAGGTGGGGTGTCGTATACAAGTGCCTCACTACTCGAGCCTTACATCTTGATCTGTTGGATCACATGGATGGAGATTCATTCCTGATGTCTCTCAGGCGTTTCATTGCCCGAAGAGGGAAACCCTATGAGGTTCTCTCGGATCAGGGAACAAATTTCCGAGGTGGATATAAAGAGCTGGAGGACACCTCTCAGATTCAGCCCAGTATCAGATACCAGTTGGCCAAAGAACAAATCAGATTCCGGTTCAATCCACCAAGTGCACCTCATTTTGGCGGCTCATGGGAAAGAGAAGTGAGGTCTGTAAAGACAACCTTGAGAACCACCTTAGGCGCACAGACAGTTATCGAGGAGGTATTAAGAACCATTCTGATCGAGGTTGAGAGCATCCTTAATTCTAGACCCTTGGGTTATGTCTCTAGCGACATCGCAGATCCAGACCCAGTAACGCCAAATTCCTTGCTGATGGGGCAGCCTGACTCCTCTTTGCCTCAAGTTGTCTATTCAGACTCAGAATTACTTAGAACCTGACTATGCCTCCATCTTTTCCTACTGAGTGATCATTTTTGGAAGCATTTTATTCATGACTTTTTACCCACATTGCAGTCAAGGCAGAAATGGCACAGAGAGTAAGAGAATATTGCAGTTGGTACTGTAGTACTCATCGTTGACGAGCAGATACCAAGAGTGCTTTGGAGAGTTGGTACTGTCTCTTCTGCCATTCCAAGTTCAGATGGGAGAGTCAGAACAGCAGTGGTAAAAGTGAAAGATCAAACGTACACAAGACCAGTAGCTAAGTTGATTGAATTGCCAATATTACCCCCAGACTCAGAGAGTTCCTCATAGACCCTACTAATGGCAAATTTGCATACCAAATTTGGGGGCGGCTGTGCAAAAGGTCATGGTCCTGTTATATTTATGTTCTTACTATAGTATAATATAGTTGTATAGTGTTCTTTTGAAGTGTTGCGTCTGCTGAGTAGGCGGAGTTTGAATCTGAAGGCTCGCGAGTTCTGTGATAATGACGCGAGATCACATATACGCGGCAATAGAGGAAAGAAAGAAGAGATGTGGTGCGCGACGAGTTGTATTGTGAGTAAATGCAGCAAGGTGCATAAATAAGGCCATAAAGTTATAGATCGACAGTATAGCTGGTGAGCAGTTTGGTATTTCATATGTGATGGGCGGCTGATGTTGTGTGATCGCTTCTGAGGTTGTTGAATTTCTGTGGTGAATACTCAAGCGTGCGTCATTGCAGACTGTTAGTGCTTATCTTACATTTATTTTGTCTAATAATCATTGATTGATATTCTGTTTAATGCATCAATAAGATATTTATTCAGTCATAAAAGAACAGCTGCTATATTATACCAGTACCACAAGTTTGTGATGTCTTTCATGTTCAATCACGTGAAGTGATAATGACGCAGCATTTTTATCGTAAGAGTTGTAACAGAAACTAATTGAGTTTGTTTGTTTTATTATAGAACCACACACGTTTATCTACATTTGTCCAGCTGACCATATCACATAAACTCATCATACGAACACACACTGAACGTCACAGCACACGAAGCTACAGGCCCTTTTGAACATCATCATATTAACCCTGTCAGGACCAGACGGCATCACGTCAGAGGACCGACGTTTCTGCACCCTTCTTCATTAAGTGGACTTCCTCTTGACTACTTGGGACTTCTTAAAACTGAGTACACTTACTTATTACCACCACTTCGTTGCCCCCTCTTGATATAGTTGTAACTGTTGAATATAACCATTGTTTTTATTGTTTGTTTATTTTACGTAGGCCTACGCTGATTATTGTGATATTTACATTTTGTTGACATTGTGAGAAAATGTATCAATCAATACAGCGAGTGAATTTGATCTTTGGCTCTGTTTTTTACTCCTCTCCTAATTACTGTACATTAATTATGTATTAATACTCTAAGGTGATTTAGAACCGTAATAGCAATCAGTGCATTCTACAGCCTTCAATACACTACCTTTAAGTGCTCTAAGTGAAATCTGCTTTTTGAAAGAAAAAAAATTGTTCGTGAAGTCATCCTATCAATATATCTCACCGGCAATTTTATAAAAGCCCTCTTTTATGGAGCTGGTCGATAAATCCGTTCGACTATCCGTGTTTTCCCCCTATAGGTTCTCCGCATCACCGACCGTAGACAAGTATGTACCACAGTTTGCAAAAAGACGCAACGCAATGCACTTACTGTACCGCAAATGTATGGCTTCGACGTATGCAAAGATAAGATCATCCTTGCTCGGATCTTTCATACAAGTATCAGGAAAGGCAAGGGGATTTAGTCTGTCCCTAAAAACTCTTTCTCTATGAAGTGCAGAGGTGTCCACAGGACTTGGAAGAAAAGGTGAAGCCATTTTATTATTATTATTGTTATGCACTTCAAACAAACAGTCAGTGTACAGTCAGAATTGCAATATATACAAATCGGAGAAAGAAAGAAAAGAAAAGGTGAAGCCATTGCAACAGACACTGGGGATTAGTTACGTCACCTATATGTTTCTTTGCTCACAGCTGATTGGTCAAATTTCAGTCTGAGATGATCTCGAATGCAGAACAGGAACAGGTTTCAACGCGAGAACACAGATTAAAGCTGAGCTACTTTCATAATGCCTAAAACTGTGCTTGGACTGTTTCAAAAACTAATGGCAATTGAGAGTTCTCAACACTCATATTGGTGTTGATTTTACAATAAGATAAATACCCGAAAATGTTCTAGGCTATCACATATCGCGTGTTTGTGTAGCAAATGCTCAAATGCTCAACTACTCAGCTGTAGTTCAGTGAATCGATCTCAGCTGTAGTTCAGTGATCAGTGTTTGTGTATGGATATCAGCTGTAGTTAAGTGTATGGATCTCAGCTGTAGTTAAGTGTATGGATCTCAGCTGTAGTTCAGTGTATGGATCTCAGCTGTAGTTCAGTGAATCGATCTCAGCTGTAGTTCAGTGAATCGATCTCAGCTGTAGTTCAGTGATCAGTGTTTGTGTATCGATCTCAGCTGTAGTTCAGTGTCAGGTGCAGTGTGCAGTTCGGCCGCTAGATGGCGCTGTCAATCAGGAAACAAGCGTGTATTCCGGTGTGTGTTTTCATGTTCAGAATTACATCTGCAATAACTGATTAGCGTTGCTTCAGCGTGTGTTGCTGCAAAATAATTCCGTCCAAATTACACTTAAATCTTCTTAAATCTTTGCTCAGGATTAGAAGTAGGGTTCACATGATGAAAGTAAAGGTTTAGCTCAAACTGAAATAGATGCTGAAAAGAAGCTGCCACAAGACCTTTATTTATATAGCGTTTTTACAATACAGATTTTATCAAAGCAGCTTCACAGTGATAACAAGAAAATAAATACATCAAAGTTTGTTTCTAGAAGAAAATTGCATCATCATCCACCTTAAGTAAGGCAAATCAATAATATTGTTGAGTATTTAAATGTCCCCAACTAAACAAGCCAAAAGCCAAGGCGACAGTGGCAAGGAACCAAAACTCCATAAGTGACAGAATGGAGAAAAAAACCTTGGGAGAACCCAGACTCAATCTAGTGTCAGGAATGGTACAATTAAATGCACATTCACAAAAACTTTTATTTGGAATGGCATTTAATTTTTTGGAAGAATAATCAAGCCCACATGTAAAGATGTATAACATTGAGTAAATGTGTTATAGTGACAGATATGGCCGGAGGAGAATGTGCAACAAACATTCAAATCATTCATACAGAACAACAGAGTTAATGATTAAACAAACCAACCTTTATCCCCGGGTCCAATATATCTGCAATATATACCTAAATAAAACTAACTTGACTCTTTTACAGATGTTGCAATATTAGTGCATCTTACATAACTTCACAGCATTTTCTATTCACTGATGGTGTTTCTTTAGACCTTACATGTGAACAATCACAATGACCAGATCATTGTGGGAACATGGGGGATAATATCATCAATTATTGGTAAATTGAACAGCTTTACAAGAAACGGCTAAAGGCGCATCTTTTTCTCCAGCACTTGAGCCATTAATAATAACACTTTATTTCTATACACAGCACTTGCATATTGTTGCAATTTTGTTGGTTTAACTGCTTCTATTGATCTCCTCATTTGTAAGTCTCTTTGGATAAATGATTAAATGTAAATGTAGTCTTAAATTTGCTATGTGATAGGAAGTGTCTGTCAGCTTTGCTTAGAAAAACTGGTCAAATCTTCATCAGTGGGATCTAATCCAGAGCTTCAGGACTGTGTGAGTTTTTATCGGAGTGTTTACGCTCTTCAGTGTTTCCAAGGCTGTTTCTGAGAAGAGTTGATGGAGTTAATCCATCTTACGGGGTCAATGTCAGCGTACAGACCGAGATAGAGCCTGAGACCAAGGGTCAGTGACCCAGAGCCGTGTGAACTAAAGTTCAAGCTGTTACTTCATCTGAGCTTAATCTGAGCTGACAAAACCACTGTTGTGAAAACCTTTAAATATCTTTACAACAGCTTAAAGAGAAAATATCTGGGAAAAAAGAAAGTATTCTCATGAAACTGTTCTTATCCAAAATTAGCTGCATCTGCTTTGTCTACTTTTAAAAAAAGTTAATTTTTTTTTTTTTTTTTACAATGTTCAGTTTGTCTTTTAGCTCACGTTAAATACACCAGTTGCTTCATTTATAAACTTATGGAGAAACCGTCACACATCTGACCTTGTCCTACAGTTTCTCAAATGTGTGATTCAGAGAATTAACCAAGCATTAATACCATTGATCAGCCTTACCAAACGTGGATGTTTTTTCCACTAAGAAACAAACATTATGTTATTTGATTGATACTGTGAAGCTGCTTTGATGCAATTTATATTGTGAAAAGCGCTATATAAATACACTTGACTTGACTTGACTTGAGAGAACGAACGCCTCTTTTCCAGAAGTGAAATTTATAAATCGCAAATGATCTTGAAATTGTGCCGGCTGAATGGTTTCAGATCTCCGCCTTGTAAACGTTATGTGATTTACATATAACAGATCACCAGTCAAGATCTCCAGGTCTCAGCTCTCCGACTCTCTGACGAGAGTGTGTTCTCTGACGAGTGTGTGTTCGTCTGCTCCGACTCTCTGACGAGTGTGTGTTCGTCTGCTCTGACGAGTGTGTGTTCGTATGCTTAGACTCTCTGACGAGTGTGTGTTCTTCTGCTCTGACGAGTGTGTGTTCGTCTGCTCTGACGAGTGTGTGTTCGTATGCTTAGACTCTCTGACGAGTGTGTGTTCGTCTGCTCTGACGAGTGTGTGTTCGTCTGCTCAGATTCTCTGACGAGTGTGTGTTCGTATGCTTAGACTCTCTGACGAGTGTGTGTTTGTCTTCTCTGACGAGTGTGTTCGTCTGCTCCGACTCTCTGATGAGTGTGTTCTTCTGTTCCGACTCACTGACGAGTTTGTTCGTCTGCTCAGATTCTCTGACGAGTGTATGTTCGTCTGCTCCGACTCTCTGACGAGTGTGCGTTCGTCTGCTCAGACTCTTGACGAGTGTGTGTTCGTCTGCTTAGATTCTCTGACGAGTGTGTGTTCGTCTGCTCCGACTCTCTTGAAGAGCGTGTGTTCTTCTGCTCCGACTCACTGACGAGTGTGTGTTCGTCTGCTCCGACTCTCTGACGAGTGTGTGTTCTCTGACGAGTGTGTGTTCGTCTGCTCCGACTCTCTGATGAGTGTGTGTTCGTCTGCTCAGACTCTCTGACGAGTGTGTGTTCGTCTGCTCAGACTCTCTGACGAGTGTGTGTTCGTCTGCTCAGACTCTCTGACGAGTGTGTTTGTCTGCTCAGACTCTCTGACGAGTGTGTGTTCGTCTGTTCAGACTCTCTGACGAGTGTGTGTTCGTCTGCTCCGACTCACTGACGAGTGTGTGTTCGTCTGCTCCGACTCTCTGACGAGTGTGTGTTCGTTTGCTCAGACTCTCTGACGAGTGTGTTCGTCTGCTCCGACTCTCTGACGAGTGTGTGTTCTCTGACGAGTGTGTTCGTCTGCTCCGACTCTCTGACGAGTGTGTGTTCTCTGACGAGTGTGTGTTCGTCTGCTCCGACTCTCTGACGAGTGTGTGTTCGTCTGCTCAGACTCTCTGATGAGTGTGTTCTTTGACGAGTGTGTGTCCGTCTGCTCCGACTCTCTGACGTGTGTGTCCGTCTGCTCCGACTCTCTGACGAGTGTGTTCGTCTGCTCCGACTCTCTGACGAGTGTGTTCGTCTGCTCCGACTCTCTGACGAGTGTGTTCGTCTGCTCCGACTCTCTGACGAGTGTGTTCGTCTGCTCCAACTCTCTGACGAGTGTGTTCGTCTGCTCCGACTCTCTGACGAGTGTTCGTCTGCTCTCACTCTCTGACAAGTGTGTGTTCTCTGACGAGTGTGTGTTCGTCTGCTCTAACTCTCTGACGAGTGTGTTCGTCTGCTCCAACTCTCTGACGAGTGTGTTCGTCTGCTCCGACTCTCTGACGAGTGTTCGTCTGCTCTCACTCTCTGACGAGTGTGTGTTCGTCTGCTCTAACTCTCTGACGAGTGTGTGTTCGTCTGCTCCGACTCTCTGACGAGTGTGTGTTCGTCTGCTCCGACTCTCTGACGAGTGTGTGTTCGTCTGCTCCGACTCTCTGACGAGTGTGTGTTCGTCTGCTCCGACTCTCTGACGAGTGTGTGTTCGTCTGCTCCGACTCTCTGACGAGTGTTCGTCTGCTCCGACTCTCTGACGAGTGTGTGTTCGTCTGCTCTAACTCTCTGACGAGTGTGTGTTCGTCTGCTCCGACTCTCTGACGAGTGTGTGTTCGTCTGCTCCGACTCTCTGACGAGTGTGTGTTCGTCTGCTCCGACTCTCTGACGAGTGTGTGTTCGTCTGCTCAGACTCAATGACGAGTGTGTGTTCGTCTGCTCCGACTCTCTGACGAGTGTGTGTTCGTCTGCTCCGACTCTATGACGAGTGTGTGTTCGTCTGCTCCGATTCTCTGACGAGTGTGTGTTCGTCTGCTCAGACTCTCTGACGAGTATGTGTTCGTCTGCTCCGACTCACTGACGAGTGTGTGTTCGTCTGCTCCGACTCTCTGACGAGTGTGTGTTCGTCTGCTCCGACTCTCTGACGAGTGTGTGTTCGTCTGCTCCGACTCTCTGACGAGTGTGTGTTCGTCTGCTCCGACTCTCTCACGAGTGTGTTCGTCTGCTCCGACTCTCTGACGAGTGTGTGCTCGTCTGCTCCGACTCACTGACGAGTGTATGCTCGTCTGCTCCGACTCACTGACGAGTGTGTGTTCGTCTGCTCCGACTCTCTGAGTGTGTGTTCGTCTGCTCAGAGTTACTGAGACACACACACACCAGTGTAGAGCAGAAACCCTCCACTTCCTCATTTGTAAGTCGCTTTGGATAAAAGCGTCTGCTAAATGAATAAATGTAAATGTGTGTGTGTTTGAGGAAGAGTTTCAGTTCTGCACTGGTGTGTGTGTGTGCTCATGTTTATATTACATTGTGAGGACCAAATGTCCCCACAAGGATAGTAAAGCGTGAAATCACCTACATGGTGATGACTAGCCAATGTTCGCCGCTAGGGAAATTGATTAAAAAACATAAAAAACAATGTTTTATTAAAAATGTAGAAAGTGTTCTGTAATGGGTAGGTTTAGGGGTGGGGTTAGTGTGTGTGTGTGATGGGCAATTTTAGGGGTAGGGTTAGTGCAAGGGGATAGAATATACAGTTTGTACAGTTTAAAAACCATTAAGTCTATGGAGAGTCCCCACAAAGATAGTGGACCAGACGTGTGTGTTTGTGTGTGTGTTTGAGGAAGAGGAGGGTTTCAGCTCTGCACTGGTTGTGTGTGTGTGTGTGTGTGTGTGTGTGTGTGTGTGTGTGTGTGTGTGTGTGTGTGTGTGTGTGTGTGTGTGTGTGTGTGAGTGAGGAAGAGGAGGGTTTCTGCTCTGCACTGGTGTGTGTGTGTGTGAGTGAGGAAGAGGAGGGTTTCAACTCTGCACTGGTGTGTGTGTGAGTGAGGAAGAGGAGGGTTTCAGCTCTGCACTGGTGTGTGTGTGTGTGAGTGAGGAAGAGGAGGGTTTCAACTCTGCACTGGTGTGTGTGTGAGTGAGGAAGAGGAGGGTTTCAGCTCTGCACTGGTGTGTGTGTTTGTGTGTGTGTGAGGAAGAGGATGGTTTCAGCTCTGCACTGGTGTGTGTGTGTGAGTGAGGAAGAGGGGGGTTTCAGCTCTGCACTGGTGTGTGTGTGAGTGAGGAAGAGGAGGGTTTCAGCTCTGCACTGGTGTGTGTGTGTGTGAGTGAGGAAGAGGAGGGTTTCCGCTCTGCACTGGTGTGTGTGTTTGAGTGAGGAAGAGGAGGGTTTCAGCTCTGCACTGGTGTGTGTGAGGAAGAGGAGGGGTTTCAGCTCTGCACTGGTGTGTGTGTGTGTGAGTGAGGAAGAGGAGGGTTTCCGCTCTGCACTGGTGTGTGTGTTTGAGTGAGGAAGAGGAGGGTTTCAGCTCTGCACTGGTGTGTGTGAGGAAGAGGAGGGGTTTCAGCTCTGCACTGGTGTGTGTGAGTGAGGAAGAGGAGGGTTTCAGCTCTGCACTGGTGTGTGTGTGTGAGTGAGGAAGAGGAGGGTTTCAGCTCTGCACTGGTGTGTGTGTGAGTGAGGAAGAGGAGGGTTTTCAGCTCTGCACTGGTGTGTGTGAGGAAGAGGAGGGGTTTCAGCTCTGCACTGGTGTGTGTGTGTGTGTGTGAGGAAGAGGAGGGTTTCAGCTCTGCACTGGTGTGTGTGTGTGTGAGTGAGGAAGAGGAGGGTTTCAGCTCTGCACTGGTGTGTGTGTGAGAGTGAGGAAGAGGAGGGTTTCAGCTCTGCACTGGTGTGTGTGTGTGAGTGAGGAAGAGGAGGGTTTCAGCTCTGCACTGGTGTGTGTGAGTGAGGAGGAGGAGGGGTTTCAGCTCTGCACCGGTGTGTGTGAGTGAGGAAGAGGAGGGTTTCAGCTCTGCACTGGTGTGTGTGTGTGAGTGAGGAAGAGGAGGGTTTCAGCTCTGCACCGGTGTGTGTGTGAGTGAGGAGGAGGAGGGGTTTCAGCTCTGCACTGGTGTGTGTGTGAGTGAGGAAGAGGAGGGTTTCAGAGAGCTGTTGGTCAACAGGTCTGAGAGTCGCCCCATGACCGGCGCATTAATGATCCTGATCCGCTTTGGGAAACAAACATGCGTCACAAACCCAAATCTACCGATATGAGAGCAGCTCCTTGTGCAGAGGAATTACTGAAGATTACAAAAGCCTCCAGATCTCTTAATCCTAAATGTGCATGTTGATTATTAGTCACTGTTCAGAGACCTGAGCTAGCCACTGAAACCATCCATGAAGATCCCTCAACCTGGAATAATGAACTGCAATAAAAGCACCTGCATATTTTAGACATTAGGACTCCTAACTCACACATGTAGAGGAATGAGAGCGTTTAGTGAGTCAGCTGGGTGTGTATGAATGAAACCAGTGAAGAAGAATGACCCTCTGATGTCAACAGGCTCGTTGAGTTAATTAGCCTTTATAAGCATCAGTCCCCTGAAGAGCCCCTAAAGAAACTGTGACAACCGTCTTAAGCCTCACGTTTATTCTGTGGATCAACAAAGAAAGGCCCTTTTGTTATTAGCGGTTCATTCACTAGATTCAAGCTTTGGCTGGAAAGATCCTCTTTCTTCATAGATTCACACATGAATACTGACTCATTAGTCAACAGAGACAGCAAGGCAATAACAATGAATGTCGTGAATGAATTGTGGGAATTGTAAGTCATCTCTCATACTTCAGGCTTCGCACTGTATTTCAGTCTTCAATTAATAATTCAGTTAAATTCTGTAAAAACATCTCCAAATGTGTTAGGCACTGATTCGACATAAACATCATCATGTGTGAACGCTTGTAGATTCTTCTGAATGCAACGTTACATGGACGAACGAACGGACTTTCACTCTTATTTCTTCTTGTCCGCAGGTTTCTGTCCCGTGAGGAACTGCCAGATTCCCCCGCGGTAAAACTCGTTACCGTACGCGTACATGACGGCGTGGAAGATCGGAGACGTCTTTGCAAGCACCGGGAGAACCTGCAGGATTTACAAGTAGAAGACTGAGATTCTAAACTTATGTGCTGATTACGAGAAGAGAAGATTTATCCATGTTTGATTACGGTTCTCTTACCATCCTGAGCTTCGGTGACACGAGACTGGCGTTCTCGAAGCAGGCGTATGTGCACATCAGAACATACGGACCCCAGCAGAACAGCAGCATCTTCAGCGGTAAACCTGTGTTAAACTACAGGACACAGAGAAAGACACAGAAACTATACCAGTAATCTTTCAATGCAAGAACGAGACCTTAAAGCACACAGAACGATGAGCACCAGATCCTGTGCCTGATCTACAACTGAGGAGACTATAAAACTGTGTAAAGTGAGCTCCTTTAAAACTAGAGTGATTGTATTTGTACTTTAAAATCGTACTTGGAGAGAGTGTGCGAGTACCTTAAAGTGGTGTGTCTTTTTGAAATGTGCATGGATGCCATTGTAGGAGGATTGCATGATGAGAACAGGGAACGCTAAATACAGAACAGTGATGGTCAGCATATAGCTGATGTAATTCCTGAAGATGACAGCAGAGAAGAGAACAACACATTACTCTTGCATTATCATTAACATCACCGCAGATAAACTAATCAGTAGTCCTTTCAGTATTATCAATGTTATCTCTGTCTAAGATTAGTAATGTGCCGTCGTTTTCAGGGATGTTGTGCTTTGCCTTGAGCTACAGCAAACTGGTGAAATGCATAAGGTGTGTGTGTGAGGTGTGTGTGTGAGGTGTTGGAGTCAGGTGTTTGTGTGTGAGCTGTTGGAGTCAGGTGTGTGTGTGTGTGAGGTGTGTGAGTCAGGTGTGTGTGTGAGGTGTTGGAGTCAGGTGTGTGTGAGTCAGGTGTGTGAGTGAGGTGTTGGAGTCAGGTGTGTGAGTGAGGTGTTGGAGTCAGGTGTGTGAGTGAGGTGTGTGAGTGAGGTGTTGGAGTCAGGTGTGTGAGTGAGGTGTTGGAGTCAGGTGTGTGAGTGAGGTGTTGGAGTCAGGTGTTGGAGTCAGGTGTGTGTGTGGGGTGTTGGAGTCAGGTGTTGGAGTCAGGTGTGTGTGTGAGGTGTTGGAGTCAGGTGTGTGAGGTGTTGGAGTCAGGTGTGTGTGTGTGTGTCAGGTGTGCGAGTCAGGTGTGTGTGTGTGTGTGTGTGTCAGGTGTTGGAGTCAGGTGTGTGTGTGAGGTGTTGGAGTCAGGTGTGTGTGTGAGGTGTTGGAGTCAGGTGTGTGAGTCAGGTGTGTGTGTGTGTGTGTCAGGTGTTGGAGTCAGGTGTGTGTGTGAGGTGTTGGAGTCAGGTGTGTGTGTGAGGTGTTGGAGTCAGGTGTGTGTGTGTGTGTGTGTGTCAGGTGTTGGAGTCAGGTGTGTGTGTGTGTCAGGTGTTGGAGTCAGGTGTGTGTGTGTGTCAGGTGTTGGAGTCAGGTGTGTGTGTGAGGTGTGTGAGTCAGGTGTGAGAGTCAGGTGTGTGTGTGAGGTTTGTGAGTCAGGTGTGTGTGTGGTGTGTGTGTGTGTGAGGTGTTTGAGTCAGGTGTGTGTGTCAGGTGTTGGAGTCAGGTGTGTGTGTGTGTGTGTGTAAGGTGTTGGAGTCAGGTGTGTGTGTGAAGTGTTGGAGTCAGGTGTGAGAGTCAGGTGTGAGAGCCAGGTGTGTGTGTGAGAGGTGTTGGAGTCAGGTGTGAGAGTCAGGTGTGTGAGTCAGGTGTGTGTGTGAGGTGTGTGAGAGTCAGGTGTGTGTGTGGTGTGTGTGTGTGTGAGGTGTTGGAGTCAGGTGTGTTTGTGAGGTGTTGGAGTCAGGTGTGAGAGTCAGGTGTGTGTGTGAGGTGTGTGAGTCAGGTGTGTGTGTGAGGTGTTGGAGTCAGGTGTGTGTGTGTGAGGTGTGTGTGGGAGTCAGGTGTGTGTGGGAGTCAGGTGTGTGTGGGAGTCAGGTGTGGGAGTCAGGTGTGGGAGTCAGGTGTTGGAGTCAGGTGTGTGCATCTCCATAGCTGAGGCCGATGCGATACACATCTCGATGCATAGCCAACGATACGATACATTAAAGATACATATAAGCAGCTACCGATGCGATGCAATACGATTCACTACTATTACGATGTGGTGCGATCCGATTTCGATTCGATTCAACGCGATGCGATTCAATGGAGAAAAATATGATGCTATGCAATTCAATATTGTATAGATAGTTAACTTTTATTTATTTTGTTCAGACATACAGCAAATCATAAAGTAGCTTAAGTGCCATCTGACTTTTAACGCATGGCTCTTTCACAAAATCAAAAGATTAGGCTAAATAAAAACAGACATTCTTTTCCTGTCCTGTCTCCAGTTACATTTTTAACAGCTCACACATTTAACAGTGAAACAATCTAAGGAAGCACCGGGATAAACAAAGAAATGTTCCGTAACCTGCCAGCAGGCTAATGTGATTTAAGGTGCTGTTTTAACATAAACAATAATAAAAATAAAAAACTTTCACAAACAGTATTTTAATGTAAAAAAAAAAAAAAATATATGAAAAACTATTATTTGCAGTCACAGGCTTCTGTAAACCAGCTTAATTTAAATGTCCTACTTTAAGGTTTAAAGGTAACGCCTCGTACTCCATAGTGTTGTGATACGTCATGTTCACGTAGCAGCGTCAGCAGAGGTGATGAGAGAACGTACTTGAGCAACAGTTCAGAAAGGAGAAATCAATCTAGTCGAACTGGATGCGCGAATGTGTCGAAATCACGTCTATCGTGCCGCAGGACCTCCAGACCCGTGTCAACACGTCTTTACATCGACTTAACGTGGAGATCACCCGCTACAGACGCTCTATCCGCGTTCGGTGTGAACGCAGCAGTTACATTATACAATATTGGTCACAAATGATTGGTCACTTTCTAAATAGTAAAAGTATAAGGCATCTACTAATAATTATAAATGAATAAATCATTTTTTACCGATGCAGATGTTAGAAACGATGCATCGCGATACAAATGCTAACTTGTATCCGATGCACACTTATTTAAATCGATGCATCGCACCGTTAGCTTTTATGCCGATGCACCGATGCGAATCGATGAATCTTACCATCCCTAGTGTGAGGTGTTGGAGTCAGGTGTGTGAGGTGTTACCTGTCTCCGAGTGTGTAGTCCAGTGTGCAGCAGGTTCTCATTGGCTCAAAGTCAAACACTCCCCAGCCAATAGTAGGCAGTGGCAGAGCGGCCCAGAACACGGCCAGGATCCAGATGAGGATGCTCATGGTTCCAGATGTGCTCCAAAACATCTTCTGCTCTGCAAACACACTCCACTCACTCATATACCGACTAACAACGGGTCACTGAACCCATACAAACACTGAATGCAAGACTTAAAGAAATGAGGCACCATGAACACTGAAGGATAATTCAGTAACGCTTTTCTGGATGGCAGATGTTTGGATTTACTCACTGGTACAGTACAGATGATATCTGTCCCAAGCAATGGCACCCAGAAAACTGATGGAGGCCAGAATCGACACCATTCCCTGAAACGCGTGAATCTGACAGCCTTCGGACCCGAACGGCCAGTATCTGTCAGAGGTCAGAAAAAACACAAACACACACTGGTAAATGGACTGCATAAACAGTTTTATTTATACAAATATATATAATATGCGAGAGAGACCTCTCGGAGAGAGAGAGAAAAAGAGAGACAGAAATATATATATATATATATAATATAAATATATAGAAAGAGAGACAGAGAGAGGCATATATATATATATATATATATATATATATAGAGAGAGAGAGAGAGAGAGAGAGAGAGAGAGAGAGAGAGAGATAACTTTCAGAAGCAAATGAAAGTTTGTACACGTTCAGTTCTGAAATGATGCAGTAGTTTTGGTGTTTTGGTGTGTATTTGTATGTCTATATAGAGGGTTTTATCCGACGTCACGTTCTGAGCGGTAACCGGATTAACTCATTAACTTTTGACAGTCTATAGAACTTGAAATGTTTTTTCCCGGTGCGACCAATTAGTACAGACCAAAACTTGACTATTTTTCAGCAGCAATAATCAGCCAAATATCAGCGAATCCTTTCAGTTCAGTGCCTCCAAAACGGCCGACTTCCTGATTGATGACGTGTAGTGAAAACCCTGTAATGTAGCTGCTATCTTGGCCAGGTCACTCTTGTAAAACAGATTTTAATCTCAATGAGGTTTTTTTAACCTGGTAAAAAAAAAAAAAAAGTTCAGCTGGTCTTACCTCAGATAACTGGCGTACGCAGCCACCAGCCCGTTAATATTGAGGCTCAGATCCGCCACGGCCAGGTTAAAGATGAAGAAGTTATTGGGCGTCTGCATCTCTCGCACGCGGAGGAACGCCATGGCTGAGATCAAGTTTAGGAAGAAGCCGAGAAGGCCTGAAAGAAAATATTCAGATATTCAGGCCGTATGGAATTCATAACGGTGTGCACAGCAATAAACAGAGAAAAATAATATATAATTCTGTTAGAAGACTTACAAGTCTACTCTAACGAAAAAGTACCAATATATGTTAAGTACCATGTCAAGTCAGCTTTATTTCTATAGCGCTTTTTACAATGCAGATTGTTTCAAAGCAGCTTTACAGGAGAATGATCTGTTGTTCAGCTGAAGTGAACAACAGCACCGAAACTTTGGAACAGTCTTCCTACCATTGTCCGGGAAGCAGACACACTCTGTCAGTTCAAAGCTAGACTAAAAACACATCTCTTTGACCTAGCATACACATAATATATTATAGACTTCTATAATTCAATGTTAGGCTGCATAGATTAGGTCAGCCGGAACTGGGAACACTTCCCTTACATCCTGATGTACTCGTTACATCATCATAAGAAGAATGGCATCTACGCTAATTTTAGTGTCTTTGTTTATCCCGAGGTTTTCCCGCAGCCGACCGGATCCAGGCCGTATCCAGATCTGACTAGCAGCTTCGCCTGGACACACACACACACACACACACACACACACACACTCCAGATCTGACTAGGAGCTTCGCCTGGACACACACACACACACACACACTCCAGATCTGACTCGGAGCTTCGCCTGGACACACACACACACACACACACACACACACTCCAGATCTGACTAGGAGCTTCGCCTGGACACACACACACACACACTCACACTCCAGATCTGACTAGGAGCTTCGCCTGGACACACACACACACACACACACACAGACACACACACTCCAGATCTGACTAGGAGCTTCGCCTACACACACACACACACACACACACACACACACTCCAGATCTGACTAGGAGCTTCGCCTGGACACACACACACACACACACACACACACACACACACACACACACACTCCAGATCTGACTAGGAGCTTCGCCTGGACACACACACACACACACACACACACACACACACTCCAGATCTGACTAGGAGCTTCGCCTGGACACACACACACACACACACACACACACACACACACACACACACACACACACACACACACACACACTCCAGATCTGACTAGGAGCTTCGCCTGGACACACACACACACACACTCCAGATCTGACTAGGAGCTTCGCCTGGACACACACACACACACACACACACACTCCAGATCTGACTAGGAGCTTCGCCTGGACCCACACACACACACACACACACACACACTCCAGATCTGACTAGGAGCTTCGCCTGGACCCACACACACACACACACACACACACACACACACACACACACACACTCCAGATCTGACTAGGAGCTTTGCCTGGACCCACACACACACACTCCAGATCTGACTAGGAGCTTCGCCTGGACCCACACACACACACACACACACACACACACACTCCAGATCTGACTAGGAGCTTCGCCTGGACCCACACACACACACACACACACACACACTCCAGATCTGACTAGGAGCTTCGCCTGGACCCACACACACACACACACACACACACACACACACACACACACACTCCAGATCTGACTAGGAGCTTCGCCTGGACCCACACACACACACACACACACACACACACACACACACACACTCCAGATCTGACTAGGAGCTTTGCCTGGACCCGATGACATGCAGTGCTGAAGTGCCACTAGCCTCTCCTTATGGAGGATCCTTTCCCACTCTACAGATAAACCGTTGTGGGGAGTTCGGTTCGCATACCTAACCTGAAGTGATAAAATAAAATAAAATTCTGTATCAAAATTTATAGGCAAGACAAGTAGTTTGTTTAGGCATGATTTGTAGGGAATTACAAACCTGCGCACATATATTTAAACGCACATAACTATAGAATCAGCTCTTAATGCGCATGTGAAAGTAGCTTTAAGTAGCTTTCTTTTTAAAATAAATTATCAATAGATGTGTCTAAATCTATGCACAGGTTTTGTGAACTCAATAAGCAAACACACTAGCAGAGGACTTGGAGTCTGTATCAACAAGACCAGCTCTCATATATATCTCGATAAACCAGCCCTCACTAATCAAACAAACAAACACAATGGCAATCCTGAACTGCGTCATGCACTTCTCAGTTATGTTTGTCAATACATTCATCGTTGAAGGACTATCTAGCATGGATGAATGGATCCTCCGATCGATTGATTGATTGGTTGATTGATCAGCGTCACTCACCGCCGACCAGCAGCGCGGATCCGAAGGCGAACATGTCAAAATCAGTGAAACCCTCCGGTAACGTGTATGAAGCCATTTTCAACAGTTTCTCACTGCTGTCCGCTTACAGTGCCAGACTTTATATGTGTGTCGCTTTCCTTGTGAAAGCGCGTGCGAGATTAAAGCCTCTGAAATCCCCGCAGGAATGTTTTAATTTTTAATGCAGCAGAAGTTTGTGAAATAAAAGCTGCGCTCATTCTCCTCAGCCATGCGTTCGAGAACAGCGAAGAAACACACTGTACACACAAACACACACACACACGCACGATTTACTAATGAACACTATACACGATCAAACATCAAATGCCCAATACATATAGTGTTCCGAAATATTTGTGTTAATCACAGTGAGCTTGTCATATATATATATATATATATATATATATATATATATATATATATATAGAATGCTATGGCCACCGTTATAATATTTTATTATATTTATTTAAGGTTTTAAGGGGCGTGGTGAAATTCAAATCCAAGTTTTCTTTTCAGCATAAAGAAAATAAATAGTATGCAGACATTTTAGCTTCCTAAATGTAGTGCCTATTCTGCAGCTTCATCTTCATCCCTCAAACCAACATAATCTAACCCTAACCTAACCTAAACTAACCTAACCTAACCTACACTTAAATAAACCAACCTAAACTAAACTAACCTAACTTAATCTAAAACTAAAGTAAACTAACCTAACCTAAACCTAAACTAAACCTTTTTACTAGAGATCAAATAAGTGTCAGAATCCATCAACAATGTCTGTATTTTGTGAAGACACACTTTTAAATGACACTGTTAAAAACTTTGCTGCTGAATTCAAATCAAAGGTTGCAATTAGGAAACTATTGTTATTCTTTGTTCTTAGATTTCAGATGTTAATGCCATTGGGAAATAATATGCGTACATTGTACAGAACTCTAATAAAATGGGTTCACTGTAATCTCACTAAAGTCTTTTAGCTGACAGAGACTCTCCAAAGAACAAAGCTGGAGCATTTGAAGCATTTGTACTTTCCCCTGTTGTTTTCCTCTGATAAGAGTTTCTATTAAATGAATGATTAAAATGTGCAATTCTGAGTGAACCTGCAAAATCAGAAACTGTCACTTCTCTACACTCGGATCTGTTTAATAAAAGTGAGTTAATTCATAGATTAAATATGATGAATGGTGTGGCATTATTATTCTATAGGACCGAATGTGGAACAAATAGAGGCTAATGTATTTATCATGCTATACAAATATTTTGTACCCTATACAAAATTATATATATTCTGAAGACTATGCACATGAATGTATTTCAGTCCGAGACGGTAAAAAGACTCCATACTGCCACCAGGTGTTCCTCACGACATACACACACGACACTGTTCATATTTTAAAGTATCACCATTTGCATTTTTGTTTTAATCATGTAAGCATTGTAGACCAAAGAGACAGTAAAGATAATAATTACTATATAACTAACTTACCACTATAACCAGATCTGTGAGTAAAATAGATGTATTAGAAAATCAGAAAAATGCATTTCATATTATCTTCGATTTAATGCACCACAAACACTGTTTTTGCTGAATGGAAAATTCCTGCTTATGTGCATCATTGAATTTAATTGCAGTTTTGATGCATGGATTTGAAGTCAAAGGTCAAATAAACAAAACACTTATCATTTGCATGTATCATGTTTTTCATTTAATATATCTATTATGAAATATTTTCAATTTAATAAAAAATAAATTTTCTCCCCACTGTATGGTTTCCTCAAAGTGTGGTAAAAATAAAGTAAAAGAAAGCCGATCACCAATACAATGCTGTGAATTCACAAACTTCTGTCCAATCCCAGGTCTAAAATTAACCCTCCAATCAAAAAGGGACGTCTCTGTTCAGTATATATACAAAAGGCAACCGCACAGCCTATGGGCTTCCAGGAAGGAATAATCGTGTAAATTAAAATACCCTTCCTTCCTCTAATCTGCTCTATCCCTTTGATCTGGGGATTCGGAGCAGAGAGAGCAGAGCGAGTAGAAGCTGGAGAGACACCGAGATGCTGCAGGAATAACAGACTCAGGATCACAGCGAGAGAGAACAGGAGGCACAGAAGATGTTTTGGGGTTTAGCGCTGGCGCTGTGTTGTCTCCCCTCGATCTGCGAATCCTGTCCTGCTCAGTGCAGCTGCTTCTACCACAAACTGAGCGACGGCTCCAAGTCAAGGTATTTCACATGTACTCTGTCATTTACTGAACTCAGATGCTACTGTAGAAAGGGTTCATATGGACCATTGTCTGCTCAATATTGACATGCCAGATTGAGCCTGCTCTTCATTTAGTCATTGGATTAACACGCGTGTGCTTTTTAATCTCCTCTGTCGCAGTGTTTCAGGCTTCTGGTGTTCATCGCACACAGTGTGATGATAATATTAATAATAAAAATACACAATAAAAGTAAACCCAGAATAGTGCACAGCATATCATTGTTGACAACTATAATTGTAAATAAAAGTGGATAATTCTTATTTGTGTTTGATCATAATGACGTGACTGTCATAAACACATCTCTGTGCTGTTTCTATAGGAGTGTCCTGTGTAATGGCCCTGACCTCACCGTCATCCCAAACAACTTTCCCTCGGACACCTCCAAACTCCGCATCGAGAAGACGTCCATCAGCCGTGTGTCCAGCGATACCTTTCTCTACCTCATTAACCTGGAGTACCTCTGGATATCCTTCAACTCGCTCTCCTCCCTCAGCGCCGACAGCTTCAGAGGACTCTATGCCTTGGATGAACTACGGATGGATGGGAATGTTCTCACTTCATTTCCATGGGAATGTTTGACGGACATGCCCAGTCTTCGGCTTCTGGATTTGCACAACAATAAAATCAGCAGCATCCCAGCTGAAGCAACCATTTACATCAAAAACTTGACCTATCTGGATCTGTCCAGCAACAGTCTTGGTACCGTCCCGGCCGAGGTTCTGACTTCATGGTTCTCTCTGAAACCTCCTCTAGATACAGAGAATTCCAAAATGATACTGGGTGAGTTGATTTCTACAGTCTGACCATTTGAGTCTTAGTCATTAACCAATAGTAAAACATTGACGTAAGTGTCTGTTCTTTGTGCAGGTCTTCACGACAACCCCTGGCAGTGTGACTGTCGTCTGTTTGATTTGGTGCAGTTTCAGAAGTTTCCTCCGTCCTCGGTGGCGTTGATCGATACAGGCCTGCGCTGTGCCGAGCCGGAGAGCCTGTCAGGAGTCCTCTTCTCTGATGCTGAGCTCCGCAAGTGCCAGATTCCCCGCGTGCACACGGCCGTCGCCAGGGTACGCAGCTCCATCGGGAACAACGTGCTTCTGCGCTGCGGGACCATCGGAGTGCCCATTCCGGAGCTGGCCTGGTCCCGTGCCGACGCCAAGCCCATGAACGGCACTGGTACGCTCGCTCTAGTCTCGTGTCACCCAGGCGTGCTTTAACTGCTGAACAAATAAATAAATGGAATCTGCTTCTTAAGCAATAAGAGAGATGCAAACATGCAAGTGAAATTGGTTGTAATCGCTTTTATGTATAATTGCACAGCTAAATGCAAAATGCAATGTCAGAACTCATACTAATGTCAATGTTTTTTTCTTTTATCCTATAGTTCAACAGGAAGTCTCTAAAGAGGGCATCATCTGGTCCATTCTCAGCGTTCCTGCTGTTTCCTACCGAGATTCAGGGAAATATGTTTGCAGAGCCACGAACTTTGTCGGGAGTGCCGATGCCATCATCTCGCTCATCATTTCTGATACATGGCAAATCGACGAAGCGGCCGCCAAAAGAAGCCACGGAAAGAAGAACAGTGGATTTGGTCGTGCGGCGTATCAAGAGAAACTCGTGGCCAGATACGTGCCTCCTGCCACATCAGCCGCCGTGCCCATTATTGAGCCCCTAAACGGACCGAAAAACACGCTGTCTATCCAGGTCGAAAGCTACAGCGTTTCTGATGATCCTCCCAAAGCGAAGGCCACGGCGGCACCAGCAGCCAGCGCAGAAACCGATAGCGCGGAGGAGCTTCAGAAAGACGTGTTGAGGAACCTTGAGGCCAACACTTCTTCTCTACAGCAGGTCCCCGAGCGCCGAGTCGTGCGGTCGGTCAAAGTGATCGGCGACACCGACAACACCGTCTCCCTGAACTGGCGAGCACCCGCCGCCACCAACACCACGTCCTTCAGCGTTCTGTACGCCGTCTTCGGTGAGCGAGATATGCGGCGCATTAATGTCGGACCCGGCAAGAATCGCATCACAATCGAAGGCCTCGTGCCCAAAACCAAGTACATAGCATGTGTGTGTGTGAAAGGCCTCATCCCTAAGAAAGAGCAGTGTGTGATTTTCTCCACGGACGAGGCGGCCAGTGCCAGCGGCACACAAAAGCTCATTAATGTGGTGGTGATCACAGTCGCCTGCGTCATCGCGGTTCCTTTGACCCTGATCGTGTGCTGCGGGGCGCTGAAGAAGAGGCTGCAGAAACTGCTGGGAAGAAAGGCCAAAGACATTCAGGATTCCTATGTGACGTTTGAGACTCTGTCTCCGGGCACCAAAGCTAAAGGCCTGGAGGGGGAATACCTCAGCAGACTGAACCCGGACGAGTCCAACCGCCTGCTGTCAGCCCGCTCCAGCCTGGACTCGGCGGCCACGGCCCGGACCGAGGGACAGCCCAACGAGTATTTCTGTTGATCCAGACCCACGGGCCGGGCTGAGGGACAGCTCAACGAGTACTTCTGTAGATCCAGACCCACGGCCCAGGCCAAGGGACAGCTCATCGAGTACTTCTGTAGATCCAGACCCACGGCCCGGGCCGAGGGACACCTCAATGAGTACTTCTGTAGATCCAGACTCAGTTTCATGTGTTTGAAAGCATATTGACCTTGCTCAGCCCCGAAAGGGAACAAACCAGTTTAGAGAAAGTTCACTGTTCAAAAAGGGAAAATGAAATAATGTCTTTGTTTTTTATTTTTGTCATGCACTTTTCCAATGAAATGTTTATCATTGTTGATTTTATCATGCATATTGAATACAGTGAAATAACTTTATACAACACGTAATACCCATCTGTCTGATAGAGAAAGTGAGTAAGACTTTTCTGTTTGGACCGCCAGGAGAGGGTTAGTGACATACATGCATAAACTTGTTCTTTTTACTTGTTTTTCTTTATACTGTTATCTTGGGTGAGTGTTTTCCACTTTAACCCTAAAACTGTACTTATAATCTGTCAATTCAGGAATATGTTGATGTCTGTATGTACTGAAATATTTGTGTTTAACAAAATGACTGAATAAAACCATTTTTTTAAATATGGTTCTTGATATCTGAAGTCATGCACCTGAAAACGTGCGAGCACATTAGCCATTCTATTCCTAATTCATCTGAATACTCAAAGCAATATTTAGAAAATGATGTTGAAGTTTGAGCATTAAGGGTAATAGGATTTACTCCACAGATCCAGTGAACCGCATGGAACCGCATAGATCCCAAATGTAATTCTGGATTAAAGCTATGAACATGATCGAGAGTAGGGTTTTAGAGAATTCATATTTCTTAACACTTGTTTTATTAAAACTGTCTTCAGTAGTTCATTACTGCACACCAACTGAACAAAAGTCATTTAATTTGATCATGTTCATTATTTATTGCTGGTAAGCACCTGTAAAATATCACATTATTGTGTCTAAGCATTATTTGCTGCCTGATCCACTACGTCAGGATAGATTAAGAGTAATGAGCTTAAGTGAAGCAGGACCACAGATAAAGCGCTCTTCGAGCATCTTCAGAACACTATGGCCGTCTTCTTCACAGCTCTGTCTTCACTCCTCTTCCTCGGGTCCAACCGGATCCCTGTGTCCGGCCGGATCACTGTGTCCGACTTGATTCCTGTGTCCGACCCTGTCCCTGAGTCCGACCTGATCCCTGTGTCCGACTGGATCCCTGTGTCCGACCCGATCCCTGTGTCCGACCCGATCCCTGTGTCCGACCCGATCCCTGTGTCCGTGTCCGACCCGGTCCCTGTGTCCGACCCGATCCCTGTGTCCGACCCGGTCCCTGTGTCAAAATCCTTATTGAAAACTCCCACCTAGTTGAAATCCCTCCAGCGGCATTCGCTACGGTCAGTGCCTTGGCCTTCCTATGGCTGAATTTTAACAATATAACTCTAATGAATGTCAGAAGCCTGGAGGGACTGCACTACCTGACAGAGTTACTCATACAGGGCAACAAAATGCATTCAATACCATGGACTGCTTTTTCGGACACTCAGATCCTTAACATTTTGGACTTGAAACAACCGAATAGACGTGCTCCCAGAACATTCCCTGCGCCACCTGCCCAATTTATCCTTCTATCAGCTTACCGTCATTTCCAGAGACGCGTTCCTTGACTGGCCCCGCATGCAGACGCAGAACGCCGAGGATCGGGCCGGTGTCGCTCTAGCGCTGCAGGATAATCACTGGTTCTGTGACTGCAGACTCAAAGGCTTTGTTGAATTCATCAACACTATCAGCCCAGAGATAATCCTGATGAACTCATATATGGTGTGTTCAGGGCCTGAATCTAGAGCAGGAAAGTTCATCCATGAGGTGGAGTTGAAGACAAGCTTTGAGCCAGAAACCTCCAGTCCTCGAACTAACGTCCCTCCCCCCCCGGGGTCAAAGGTTACCCTCGGTGCTTGGTGAAGTCCAGGCCTGAAGTGGTCGTGCACTGGAGCTACAGCCTAAAGCAGATTCTGAAAAAAAAAAAAAAAAAAAAAAAAAAAAAAAAAATATATATATATATATATATATATAAATATATTATTTAAGGCTTGCACCTTGGAACCTATTTCAAGGTTTGCGTTCTTGAGCCACCAGGCACTGTTGTTGTGTGAATGAGCGGGCCGGAGCACGTTAAGGGTTTTCTGTTAGACCGGTGTCATGTTAGCGGCCCCTAAGTTAATAACTAATGATCTTTGCAACGGAAGTGAATCAATCAAAACTAACTTTAGCTGGACAATACATTTATTCTAGAGCTACTGTAAAGCCAAAACAATCTCTGTTACTTTAATTTCCTATTATCACTGTAAAAGCGCTATATAAATGAAGGTGACTTGACTTGACTTGAAGCGCATCAGAGCTTTTACAGGTCAGCACTTTCACTACTGGTCATTCATTTGATACCTTATTCAAGTAGTAGCTTGTTTGATTTACAATTTTATTTTGAAACTAATCATGTTACTAGTGCTGTTTATTGTAACCACTGATCTAACCCTGTGACCTTCCTCTGGTCTTTCTCCCTCTTCTGCCGTTTTTCAGACTTGTGTGAGTGATGACACCATCGGCTCTGCGCTGATTATTCCAGCTGTTCGTGTGGCCAATCGAGGTGTTTACACTTGCTCTGCCAACCCTTTCATCGGGAACGTCTCTGTCAGTGTCCGGCTCGATATCCTTCTGTTCCACAACTCCACGTTCCCGCACTCACCCGCCTCCCCCCTGGCATCGGTCCATGAACACGAGAACATTGACCTACACATAGCCAAGCAGACCGTCTCTGGCATCACCATCGAGTGGTTTTTTAATGACTGAGAACCCTGCAGAAACCTGGTTCACCGTTTATTTCAGCCGCTACGACCAATCCAAGTTTGTGACGGGCAGTGTGTGGTGTTTGTGACGGGCAGTGTGTGGTGTTTGTGACGGGCAGTATGTGGTGTTTGTGACGGGCAGTGAGTGGTGTTTGTGACGGGTAGTGTGTATGTTTGTGACGGGCAGTGTGTGGTAGACTAGATGTAATAGACTAGAAAACTATGTTGGCATTAGTGGAATTGCACTAGCATGGTTTAAATCATACTTATCTGACCGTTATTAGTTTGTAGCAGTAAATGAAGAGATGTCTTATCGACCACAAGTTCAGTATGGTGTACCACAAGGCTCAGTACTAGGACCGCTGCTGTTCACTCTGTACATGCTACCATTAGGACATATCATTAGGAAACATGGAATTAGCTTTCATTGTTATGGCGATGATACTCAGCCGTATATTTCTTCAAAACCAAACGAAACTTACCAATTCACAAAATTAACGGAATGCTTAGCTGATATAAAAAATTGGATGACTAGTAATTTCCTACTACTAAACTCTAAAACAGAGATTCTAATTATTGGACAAAAAACTTCCACACGTAATAACCTAGAATACTGTCTAACACTTGATGGCTGCTCTGTTAAGTCTTCGTCGTCGGTAAGGAACCTGGGTGTGCTCTTTGATAGCAATCTTTCATTTGAAAGTCACGTGTCTAGTATCTGTAAAACCGCATTTTTCCATCTTAAAAATATATCTAAATTACGACTTATGCTCTCATTAACAAATGCGGAACAATTAGTTCATGCTTTCATGACATCAAGACTAGATTATTGTAATGCTCTACTGGGTGGTTGCCCTGCACGCTTAATAAATAAACTACAGCTGGTTCAAAACGCAGCAGCTCGAGTTCTTACTAGAACCAGGAAATATGACCATATTAGCCCGGTTCTGTCAACACTGCATTGGCTGCCTATTAAACATCTAATAAATTTTAAAATATTGTTGATTACTTACAAAGCACTAAATGGTTTAGCTCCGCAGTACTTGAGTGAGCTCTTAACGCATTATAGTCCTTCACGTCTATTGCGATCTCAAAATTCGGGCCAGTTGATAATACCTAGAATATCAAAATCGACTGCTGGCGGTAGATCCTTTTCCTATTTAGCACCAAAACTTTGGAACAGTCTTCCTACCATTGTCCGGGAAGCAGACACACTCTGTCAGTTCAAAGCTAGAATAAAAACACATCTCTTTGACCTAGCATACACATAATATATTATAGACTTCTATAGTTCAGCCGGAACTGGGAACACTTCCCTTAAATCCTGATGTACTCGTTACATCATAAGAAGAATGACATCTACGCTAATTTTAGTGTCTTTGTTTATCCCAAGGTTTTCCCGCAGCCGACCGGATCCAGGCCGTATCCAGATCTGACTAGGAGCTTTGCCTGGACCCAATGACAACGCAGTGCTGAAGTGAACTAGCCTCTCCCTATGGAGGATCCCTTTCCCACTCTACAGATAAAACGTTGTGATTCCGGTTCGCGTACCCACCCCGAAGTGATAAAATAAAACAAAATTCTGAATTCTGTATCAAATTACAGTTACTGTAAATCCAGCCTCTAGTTCATAAACGCCAGAGGAGAACTGGCCCCCGACTGAGCCTGGGTTCTCCCAAGGTTTTTTTTCTCTCCATTAAGTCACCTGATGGAGTTTTAGGACACCAGTAGGTCACTTGATGGAGTTTTTCGGTTCCTTGCCACTGTTGCCTTTGGCTTGCTCAGTTGGGGATATTCAAATTAATTAACCAAGCATTAATACCAGTGATCAGCCCTACCAAACGTGGATGTTTTTTCCACTAAGAAACAAACACTGTTATGTTATTTGATTGATACTGTGAAGCTTCTTTGATGCAATTTATATTGTGAAAAGCGCTATATAAATACACTTGACTTGACTTGGTGTTTGTGACGGGCAGTGTGTGTGTTTTGTGACGGGCAGTGTGTGGTGTTTGTGACTGGCAGTGTGTGGTGTTTATGACTGGCAGTGTGTGGTGTTTATGACGGGCAGTGTGTGGTGTTTGTGACAGGCAGTGTGTGTGTTTTGTGACTGGCAGTGTGTGGTGTTTGTGACGGCCAGTGTGTGGTGTTTGTGACGTGCAGTGTGTGGTGTTTGTGACGTGCAGTGTGTGGTGTTTGTGACGGGCAGTGTGTGGTGTTTGTGACGGGCAGTGTGTGGTGTTTGTGACGGGCAGTGTGTGGTGTTTGTGACGTGCAGTGTGTGGTGTTTGTGACGTGCAGTGTGTGGTGTTTGTGACGTGCAGTGTGTGGTGTTTGTGACGGGCAGTGTGTGGTGTTTGTGACGGGCAGTGTGTGGTGTTTGTGACGGGCAGTGTGTGGTGTTTGTGACGGGCAGTGTGTGGTGTTTGTGACGGGCAGTGTGTGGTGTTTTTGACGTGCAGTGTGTAGACTGAATAGAACTAAAAATGCACTTTTGTTTTCCCAAGTTTTTTTTCACATACAATTACAATTAATATTATAATGATCTAAAGATGTGAAAAATATTTCAGCGGGTAGCTTCTGCGCTGCTCTGATTTATTGTTGCACTGCAAACACATTTTTTTCAATGATAAATTACTTGTTTTACCTTATTTTTCAAGTAGCCTCGAATACAAATGTTTAATAAATGAGATCATGTAAATTTAACAGTAAAAATTTTATAGTATAAAGAAGGCATTAGACTCTTTTCATTTTTTCATTTTTAAATAACACCTTAAAAATGTTTTATTTCTAAACGGATTTAAAGCACAGAGTTTACATCACACTTGACATTTTGATATGCCGTACAAATAGCACATGGATTTTCATCTGCTCTTAAATCACTTTCAAAATATCAGTGAAAAATTCTTTACAAAACAATAAAAAAAAAAAAGAATAAAAAGGTTTGACAGCAATAACTAGATGAGAGAGTCTGGTTTCAGATGTCCGTACAGTCCAAGACTTCCACAGAAGATCCTCAAGGCAAGAGTTGTTCAAAGAAGAAATACAGTCAGACAGTCATACGACGGACAGAGAGGGTCATTTGAGGGATTGATGATTAGATTGTTTAGACTGAATGGAATGAAACCTAAAGATGGCAGTATGGAGCTAATTATGAGATTACAGAGAGCATAAACGGTTAAGAGCAGCAGGACAGTGATTTCGATGAAGAGCTGGAGGTGTACATTACTGAAACGGTTTTCTGTTTACAGACTCATATGTGAATAGACCAGTATTGGCCAGTTACATAGCTTTTTTTATGACTTTTTTTTTTTTGAAGAATACAAGCCAGATCATATAATTATAAAGACTGTACGCCATGTTGAGAAACAGAAACACTTTAGCTGAACAAGATGGCCACTTTAAAAACCCTTTTACACAAAAATAAACATTCTTCACAAAGAGCTGCTTGTGACATCAAACGTTTGGTCCATCAAATACACACATAAAACATGTGGAATGCGTCAGTGTGTCAGTAATAATAACCTCGATTTGCCTCAATAATTTTCTGTTCTATTCTCATTTTCAGCTCCGACACGAGAGCGGAGCTGATGCCAGTGCCGTCTGTGCGACTGATGGACCCGGAGCTCCGACTGATGGACCCGGACACAGAGGGCACGTCCCGCTGGTTCCGCTGAGGCCCGGTCGCTGCTGGAAGAGGAGGAGGAGGGAGGACTGGAGCGCTGGGAATGGGTCGCTTGGTTCTGGAGCTGCTGTTGTTTCCCTTGAGCTTGTCACTTGTGTCTTCATCATCCTCATCTCGGTTACGGTCTTGTCCAAAAGCTGGCCTGAAGCTCCAGTGCCGAGGCTCTTGGACTCTCCTGCGAATGATGCGCCGCGCTGGCCTGATCCTATTGGACTTTGTGTTGCGAAAGAACAGAAGAGTGGAGATCAAAACTGTCACCAAAACCATAACAGAGATGAAGCCGACTGCCAGGCCTAGAGCTTTCAGTGGATTCTCTCGGCTCTGCATTAGAAACGCGGCCATGGGCCCTTTGAGCCCATTCTGTGAAAAGGGGAAGAAATATTACAAGAAAGGGTTGTAAATAATGTACACAACATGAAGAAGTACTGTGGTTGTACCATAGTACAGTAAAACAACTGTATATACACACACACTCCAGATTCCTGTATCATGGCATTCGCATTGTACATGGTAGTAATATGATATTCTTCACAAACACAACTGAACAAACATTGACCCCTGACCCTGGTCTCACCGGCTCGGTGATGTCGATGTTCACGACCGCTGTGGTGCTGAAGGACGGAGAGCCTCGATCCCGGGCCTGGACCAGAACTGACCACCTGCAGTCCTTCTGTCTGGTGATGTTCTGCACGATCTCCATAGACCTGATGTACGGCTTGAGCTTAATCTCTCCTGTGGACGAGTTAATGTCGAAGATGTCGTCTGGATCGGCTTTCATGATGGAATATTCAATGATGTTATTGGGTTCCTCTGCGTCCTCATCCACAGCCTGAACACAAACCGGAGCCAAGTCTCAATCATCGCATTCACATTTACACCATTAGTGACGATCTCCTTCATCTAAGCTGGTTGTGGGATCATGGGAGTTCATGCCGTCAGGCACAATGAGAGATTTGGTCTACTCTACTATGGGGGCCACTTTAGTTAAAGAACGAAAACTGCAAGGCCACAAACCTGTATTTGCACCGGTGCCCCAATGATCATGGTCTTTTCCAGGAAGTTCTGGTTGAACTCTGGCCGATGGTCATTTTGGTCGAGCACAGTGACAAAAACCTCTGTAAGGCTGTATTTCCCCTCAGTGTCTTCAGCTTTTACATAGAAATTATATTTTGACTTGACTTCAGCATCTAAAGAGGCCCAGGGCTGTGTGTAAATGATGCCAGACGTGGGGTGAATGAGAAACCTTAAACAGACAAATAATCACAAGACTTTATTTAAAACTATGAGGTAGTAAACATCTGAAATGATGTCTAACTCATGAGATTAGACCAACAAATGAGATGAATACCATCCTGCACTGAACAAGAAACATTTCAGTGTAGTAATGATGGATTAAAATACAGAAGATCCAAAATAAACATGGAGGTATGTGTCCGATGTTAAAGCCGTTATAAGAACTTTTAGTCTGGATTTTAAGCAGCTGCTTTTTTAGTTGTCAGTGTGAAATTTCACAGTCAGACAGAAACCTGCTATTTTTCACACCATTATAGTTTGCCTTCTGTATTTGGGAAGAATCAAGGCATAAATTTACAGGTTTTGCATTATCCGTATGTGTTCTGCCTCCAGCTGTCAAATTGCGCGCTAATTGGGGCTGACTCACTAGCGGGTGTGGAGATGCTATTTTTATTCCTCCAATCCCATAACAAGATTAGCCGCTCCCTCACTGGAGTCTGTCTGTAAGCTGTTCTGTGCTCGTCCTTTAGTCCTTTACTGGCCTCATAAACACTGGGAGAGCGAGCGCATCTGTGTCACTCTCTGACCTGACTAACACAGGAGGTTGGTCCCATTCTGCGTCAGATTTGCATTTTAGGTATCTTTAGTGCAAAAATCTCAAGCAAATGTTTGAAGAGTGACATCTATTATTAACAAAAGCTTAATCCAAACAGATGACGGAACCAAATATTATGTAAAGGCAGACCATCTCTGTTATTGGAGCTCTGAATAAGGCTCAGCATGTAATCATGTATCTGAAGCCACAGTGTTTGGTGTTGAGAGATAACTCACAGATTTGCACCAGAGCCGTAGATGGAGTATTTCACTTCACCCCAAAGCCCTGAGTCGGGGTCAGCTGCCTGGAAAACACCACATACGCATCAAACGTGGACACAGAATGCATGAAAACACTCAATATAAGACCTGGAGCTGAGAATATTGCCCTGATTATGAACTGGAGTGCTTGTTCGATCACCGGCTGAGAGAACTCTGCCTACATTTAGCACTTAGTGTTCATGTCTTGGTAAAGGCTAATCATTTCACACGCTGCTCACGGTCACTGAGACGACGTTGGATCCTCCTGGGGAGTTTTCCGGGATCCTGGCGATGTAAAACTCTGAGGAGAACTTTGGAACGTTGTCGTTTGTGTCCAAAAGATTGATCACAATATCTGCGGTGGCGCTGAAGCGCTCTGGAGTGTCGATTTCGACCGCTAACAGCTGGAAAACAGCATCAAACACTCAGACTGAACACACACTGAAGGATCACCAGCAGCAAAAGTGGGATCAGGAGCACACCTTGAATGTTAAGAACTGGTATTTCTCGTAGTCGATGGCGGTTGAGTTTTCCACGATGACGGTGACTTGGGCTTCGTTGAGAACCGTCTGAGGAACCACACGCAGAACTCGAGACGGTCCCGCCAGAAACAGCCGGAACTTCGCATTCGCTCCCTGAGTGAAACGGCAGAGGTCATAGAATATGGTACATCAATACTGGAAAACGGTTTATTAGAAGAAACTTCTGAAAAAAACTGAGATGGGTTAGTGTTAAAAGTGTGTGTGTGTGTGCGTGAGAGAGTGTGTGTGTGTGTACATCCACATGTTGCATGAAGGCTCGTCCTAATAGTCTGCGTTAAACTTCAGACTTTACTGAATGAGCGCCGGCGCGTCAAACAGACGAAACATCATTACAATGTTGCCTTGGCTTTTGGCTTGCTTAGTTGGAGACATTTAATATTCAACAATATTATTGATCTGCCTTACTTAAGGTGGACGATGACACAATTTTCTTTTAGAAACAAACTTTGTTGTATTATTTTCATGTTATCACTGAAGCTGCTTTGATACAATCTGTATTGTAAAAAGCGAAATATAAATAAAGGTGACTTAACTTGACAACGTAATGTAACATCATTACAGAGGAAGACAAATAATATTCAGCGCATAAAATATTAATTTTGCTGACATATCTTTGTTGGACATTAAATTTGGTTTTAAAAGTCAACACGTAATTCAAGTATTTGATGAGAGTGGTAACTGTAAAGTGATGATAAATGAATAAAAATGTAAGATGTTTCATACATGTACAGGATAAAGAAAACACAGAAACATGTTACTGTGTCCAGAGTGAATGTGTGTGTTCCTGCAGAATATTCCTCTTATCTGTTAACAACGAGTTTGTGTTTGTCTTTTTATTTATTTCTTCAATTATTATCTTCTTTTTCAATGTAGGAATTTAAACTGTCCTTTTACTTTATAACTCTTTTGGATATAGCATAGATATAGATATATTCACTATATAGGTTTTCACAGCGTTCAGTTGGCACGTTTGTTGGGACAGCATCTGGCAGGATGTGGAATAGTGTGTCTGTCAATTTGATCAAACACATTTTTTAAATTTTTTTAATTTATCCGATTAATTGAAGAAACATTCGGCCAACTAATTGATTTTCAAAGTAATTGTTAGTTGCAGCCCTAACTCATAGTTCTGCAAATATATTATCAAAATGTGGATTGGTATGCAGGGACGTTCTCTACATGGATGGCATGTTTGTCTCTTGCCGCAGTGAATGCAATGAAACTATTGTTTAATGTTTAATGTTGACTGTTGCACCTGGTCCGAGTCGTTGACCGTGATCTTCAGGCCTCGGAGAATCTCTCCCTCCGGCGGGTGTTCGTACATGGTCAGCTCGAACCGGTTCTGTGGCCCGCTCTCGCCGTAGAAGGTGGGCGGGTGGTTGTTCAGGTCCACCACACGAATCGTGACTGTGGTCACAGCGAAGTCAACAAACCGACTGTCAGGGCCAACCTCTGAAGCCTTGATTTAACATGAAGCAAGTCATGCATGACACTACTTATAAATACATACTCAATCTTTACTGATTTTCATATTATAACCACAGCCAACCTTGACTTTTAACTCATATAACTCATTCCTCAGCTGCACTGGAAATGATGTCAGGCTGATACTCCCACTGGTGCTGTTGATGAGGAAGAAGCCGTCACTGTCTTTGGCCAACAGAAGAAGAGACAGACGTCATACGATAGATTTAGATTAACTTTCAAAGTATTAGTGAAACTATCAACTTCTTAGTTTAGCACAATCTAACATTATTAAGACAGCAGAACTTGGTAGATAAATTGAACTAAAAAATGCAGATGTTCAGCACTGAGGCAATAAACGCAGCTGACCATTGAGAACGGAATAATGGATGGGATTGGGGCTGTTCTGGTCCCCATCTTTAGCAAAAACAGTGAATATCTCTGAACCCTGGACACAACACAGACGAAAAGACAGAACATTGTCAAAAAAGGATTGTAGAAATATATATGTATATATGAAATAGTGTCATACTTACTGGTACAGACACTTCATAGACAAATCCAAAATACGGAGTCCCAACAAATACTGGAGGAGAATCCTGGGTATCGAGGACATTGATGGTTACGATGGCTGTCGAGGTCATAACCTGGTATTTCCCATGATATTTACCTCCTCCATCCTGAAACAGACATACAACACAGAAACATACATATGATCTGATGCTTACTCAATTAAATGGCCACGTGAGAGCGACGTTGCGAGGAAATTTTTCTCATCTTTGAACTTCATTTTTACAATATAAAGGCATTTATGAAAGATCAAAGCAAACACCCCAAACTAGGATTTCACCCCAAACTCACCTTTGCAACAACAGTTACAAAATGAGTCCTGGCGAGTTCGTAATCCAGCGATTCACCAGGTCTGATGCGCAGAATGCCACTGTGACCGTCAATGGTGAACTTACCGCTGGACTGCAAACGAAATGACAACTGATGAAGATTTCTTTCCTGAAATATATGATATGCCTCTCAAGATTACAGTCAGCTTGTGTTTAAACTCAACCGTTTCAGACCAATCTGTTCCGACAGATGACTAAAACTCAAATGGCACACACTAAACCGCCACTACAAGCTGCTTGTCACGGTGTGCGTGTAGATAATCCAACAAGAACGAGATGTGTGACGCAGAATAAACTATTTACAAGAGGCTTTATTGAACACAGAGCTATAACCACTACAGCTATTAATGCAGGACACAGAACTGAGAAAACAGAAGGCGTAAACAACCAGCAGAACAGGGAACAGGTGCCAGACTAATTAGAAACCATGGTAACAAGCGAGAACTCAGGTGACAGTGACGATGAACGTAACACAGGTGACATCTCAAACAATATGATCATGAAGTACGCATGATGAAGAATCTGGTTTCTCAGAGCAACACTGATGCACTTTCTGCATTGTTTGGATCTAAACATCTAGATTTTGAACCATGCGGAGGTTCTGACTGCCGCTGTTAGTGTTAGAGTTGTGTACGTGTAGTGTACGTGTAGTGTACGTGTAGTGTATGAGTAGTGTATGAGCAGTGAATGAGTAGTATGAGCAGTGAATGAATAGTGTATGAGTAGTGTATGTGTAGTGTATGTGTAGTGTACGTGCAGTCAAGTCAAGTCAAGTATATTTATATAGCGCTTTTCACAATATAGATTGTATCAAAGCAGCTTCACAGTATCAATCAAATAACATAACAGTGTTTGTTTCTTAGTGAAAAAAACATCCATGTTTGGTAGGGCTGATCACTGGTATTAATGCTTGGGTAATTAATTTGAATATCCCCAACTGAGCAAGCCAAAGGCAACAGTGGCAAGGAACCGAAAAACTCCATCAGGTGACCTACTGGTGTCCTAAAACTCCATCAGGTGACCTACTGGAGAAAAAAAACCTTGGGAGAACCCAGGCTCAGTCGGGGGCCAGTTCTCCTCTGGCGTTTATGAACTAGAGGCCGGATTTACAGTAACTGTAAGATAAAACATTTATATGAATGCCTGGCTGAAGAGATGCGTCTTTAGTCTAGTGTTAAATTGGGAGAGCGAGTTTGAGCAACGAACAATATCAGGAAGGCTATTCCAGAGCTTTGGAGCTAAATGTGAAAATGCTCTCCCTCCTTTGGTGGATCTGGATATCCTAGGTATGACCAGAAGCCTCGAGTGATCTTAAAGAGCGCGATGGATTATAGGGCGATAGATGATCTGTTAAATAGACTGGAGCTAAACCATTTAGGGCTTTATAAGTCAGTAGCAATACCTTATAATTAATACAGAACTTTATAAGTAACCAGTTGTAGTGATGATAAAATCGGTGTTATATGATCATATTTTCTTGATCTAGTAAGAACTCTAGCGGCTGCATTTTGGACTAACTGTAGCTTGTTTATTGAGGATGCAGGACAGCCAGCTAATAAAGCATTACAGTAATCTAGTCTCCAGGTCATGAATGCATGAACTAACTTTTCTGCATCAGAAACTGATAGCATATTATGTAGCTTTGCCATGTTTCTAAGGTGGAAAAAGGCTGTTTTTGTAACATATGAAATACGATTTTCAAAAGACAGGTTGCAGTCTACTATAACACCCAGGTCTTTTACTGTAGAGGATAACTGTGCAGTGTATGTGTAGTGTGTGAGTAGTGTCTGAGCAGTGAATGAGTAGTGTCTGAGTATTGTATGTGTTAGTGTATTTGTAGAGTATGAGTAGTGTATGAGTAGTGTATGTCTTAATGTATGTGTAGTATATGAGTAGTGTATGTGTAGTATATGAGTATTGTATGAGCAGTGTATGTGTAGTGTATGAGCAGTGTATGAGCAGCATATGTGTAGTGTATCTGTAGTATATGAGTAGTGTATGAGCAGTGTATGAGCAGTGTATGAGCAGTATATGAGTAGTGTATGTGTTAGTGTATGTGTAGTGTATCTGTAGTATATGTGTAGTGTATGAGCAGTGTATGAGCAGTGTATGAGCAGTGTATGAGCAGTGTATAAGCAGCAGAGGCGGTAGTACACAGCTTCAGTACTTGAGTAAAAGTACAGATATCCCTCGCTAAATTTTACTCAAGTACAAGTAAAAGTACTACAGTCAGATGTCTACTTAAGTAACTGAAGTACTTGTTTTTAAAAGTACTTGAGTATCAAGAGTACAAGAGTACATTTTCTAAATATTGCATTACTACTGCCACAGTGCTTACATTTATGTACAGAAACATCCTACATGGAGTTATGAAAAATGTTAATGTTAATACCTTGGAGAATGTAAAAGGAATTGAAATTAAAATCAAGTCATTTTCATCTTTTTACCATGTTGCTTTATTTAACATTTAAGAAAATGTAAGAAAATTCAGAAAATGTAAATAATGATGAAAAGGGTTGTTTAAAAAAATGGAAGAATACTAGACATTGAGTTTTCTATTTTTTCCTCTGGGAAAGCAGCACTAGAGGCCAGACGTGTGTGTGTGTGTGTGTGTGTGTGTGTGTGTGTGTGTGTGTGTGTGTGTGTGTGTGTGTGTGTGTGTGTAAATCAGGCTAAGCCTCAACCTGCATAAATGTAATTGAAATTTAATCCAGTAGCAGCACATTTTCTGACGGCACTTTAGTGTCACGGTCTGTTCGACAGCGTCCCACATGACTGTCCTCAACAGACACAGAGTCGAAACCCATCATCAGTGGTCAGATTTTAAACTCATCCTCAGTGGTCATTATTTTAATCTCATCCTCAGTGGTCATTATTATAAACTCGTTCCCCTGAGAATGGGAGAGTGACACTGACACCACAGGTAGTAGTTTATCTTCACCTGCAGGAAGTAGGAAACACTTCCACCGGAGCCGATGTCTCTGTCGACGGCCTGGACTCTGTAAAAGCTGCTGCCCGAGGGAACGTCCTTCAACAGATCACAATCATGCAGACTGTGTTTTATAACACATACACTGAACAAAATAAACGCAGCACTTTTGTTTTTGCCCCCATTTTTCATGAGCTGAACTCAAATATCTAAGACTTTTTCTAAGTACACAAAAGGCCTATTTCTCTCATATATTGTTCACAAATCTGTCTAAATCTGTGTTAGTGAGCACTTCTCCTTTGCCGAGATCATCCATCCACCTCACAGGTGTGGCATATCAAGATGCTGATACACAGCATGATTATTGCACAGGTGTGCCTTAGGCTGGCCACAATAAAAGGCCATTCTAAAATTTGACAGTACATCCAACCGGCCTCACAACTGCAGACCACATGTAACCACACCAGCCCAGGACCTCCACATCCAGCATCTTCACCTCCAAGATCATCTGAGACCAGCCGCCCGGACCGCTGCTGCAACACTCGGTTTGCATGACCAAATAATTTCTGCACAAACGGTCAGAAACCGTCTCAGGGAAGCTCATCTGCATGCTCGATGTCGTCTGGAACTTTGGAGAGGTGTTATCTTCACGGATGAATCCCGGTTTTCACTGTACAGGGCAGATGGCAGACAGTGTGCATGGCGGCGTGTGGGTGAGCGGTTTGCTGATGTCAACGGTGTGGATGGAGTGGCCCAAGGGGGCGTGTGGGGTTATGGTATGGGCAGGCGTATGTTATGGACAACGAACACAGGTGCATTTTATTGATGGCATTTTGAATGCACAGAGATACCGTGATGAGATCCTGAGGCTCATTGTTGTGCCATTCCTCCACGACATCACCTCATGTTGCAGCATGATAATGCACAGCCCCATGTTGGAGGATCTGTAAACAATTCCTGGAAGCTGAAAACATCCCAGTTCTTGTACGGCCATTATACTCACTGGACACATCAGCCATTGAGCATGTTTGGGATGCTCTGGATCGACGTATACGACAGCGTGTTCCAGGTCCTGCCAATATCCAGCAACTTCACACAGCCATTGAAGGAGTGGCCCAACAATCCACAGGCCACAATCAACAGCCTGATCAACTCTATGCGAAGGAGATGTGTTGCACTGCGTAAGGCAAATGGTGGTCACACCAGATACTGACTGACCCCCCCCCCCCAATACAGTAAAACTGCACATTTTAGAATGGCCTTTTATTAGGCCAGCCTAAGGCACACCTGTGCAATAATCATGCTGTATAATCAGCATCTTGATATGCCACATCTGTGAGGTGAGTGGATGATCTCGGCAAAGGAGAAGTGCTCACTAACATAAATTTAGACAGATTTGTGAACAATATATGAGAGAAATAGGCCCTTTGTGTACATAGATATTTGAGTTCAGCTCATGAAAAATGGGGGCAAAAACAAAAGTGTTGCGTTTATAATTTTGTTGTGTGTGTATATATATATATATATATATATATATATATATATATATATATGTATATATTCATTTCCAAACTGATTTTCACTCTTACCTCAGGGACGTCCACTATAAAGGGTCGATTTAAAAACTCAGGCTTTTCGTCATTAACATCTGTGATAAACACTCGAACATTTTCTACCACCTGGAGAAAAGAGTTATAAAGTAAATTTGATCTGAAAAATTGCATATGCATAGTCAAAAATGTACATTAAAGCACATTAAACACAATAATATGCAGAGGACTATGGGACTAAATAATAATTAATGAACAATTATAATTGAAATCCAGCGTCAAAGTTTTTAATTTTGGCACAACTAACAGCATTAAACAAAATCCTAATCTTTCAAAATCAAAGAATCCCTGATCTTTTGATGGCTTTTGTCACTGTGACGTCTCCAGTTTCTACCCAACATGCACTGCTTCAGGTCAGATGCGATCGGTCTGTACACATGAAGTCAAACACACTGACAGCAACTGAACCTGACACGCCACTAACAGCTGAACATACAAGCAATGACAGGCTTCCACTTTAAGAAGTTAGCCTGTGATTGAATCTTATTGTAATGGTGTTTTTTCACCTTGTTTCTTCCGTCTGTGATGGTCACACATGCAACGATCTCATCCTGAACCTTAACAATCAAAATAAGTTTAATTATTAACACAAATCTCAGACTTCAGCTGGTATTCTTCCTGATTTATGTCCTTATATTGTGCCGTTGTAATGACACACACTCACCTCTCTGTCCAGACTCTCCACGAGCGTCACATTCCCTGATTTGGGCTCAACGCTGAAACACTCTTTGGATCCCTTATCAAAGGTCATGCCGTAGGTCACGGGTTCCCCTTCCGGGTCGGAGCCGTTCAGCGTGTACACGTGAGTCCCTGTGGAGAACCAGTGCAGATGTGTTCATACAGTTCCACCTAACCCTAACCCACTGCCACTCATTCGCATTACAATTGATTTCATGAACACGATTTAGAAAAATGAATTTCTGTACACAATAAATATGAATTCAGCATGATCAGAGATTTGTCTCATTAAATCTCTGTTGTGTGTTCCTGCACTCAGTCTGTGCATGTACTAGATGTTCTTCTGTTATGTTATCCCTCTCGATCTGACACGAGGTGTATTGAACACTAACCCACAGCTGTGTCTTCAGCGATACTGAAAAGCGCCATGTTTCCATTGTTGCTGCCAGATCCATTATCATAGAAATATGGTGCGAAATCTGATTTGCCTGAAAACACAGATACTTCAAACTCAGCATCAAATAACACAGAAATACACTTCACATGTTGAACATCAGGATGTTCACACAAAAAACCTGAGACTGCGGTAAGAAATACAGTGTAGGTTGTGATGTCTTTGTTAGTTTGACAACAGCATTCAGTGAAATCACTGAGACAGAAGCATCATTTGGACCAGTTCTACTGAAACTCAGTCTTACTAAGTGAGAATTGCATGCATTTTAGATAACTACTCTAAAAATAAAACAATAGTTTCACAGTAAATTGTAATGCTTAAAGTTAAAGGTGTATGTTACAGGACAAGTAACCCAGTAGCAGCTCTGCTCAGTCCATTGTGCTTAAAGGATTATTGAGACACTCAGAGATCTGGATCTGATTAAACTACAGTCTCTCAGAAACACAGTTACTCACCCGTACACACACACAGTGAGAGGAGAAGAAGTAAAGTCTGTTTATTCCTCATTCTGTAGAGAGAGATTGAAGAAGCAGCCGCTGCCCATCTGAAGACGTCTTTAGAGGCGCGCGCCTGTGTGTGTGTGTGTGTGTGTGTGTGTGAGAGTGAGAGCGCAGGAGAAGCAGACGCAGTAATCCTGTGACTCACTGCAGCTCATGACTGAGACCTGGAACAACACACACACACACACACACACACACACACACACACACGGGTCTGACCCCAACACACACACACACACACACACACACGGGTCTGACTCCAACACACACACACACACACACACACACACACACACACACACACACACACACACACACACACACACACACACACACACACACACACACACACACGTCTGGTCCACTATCTTTGTGAAACTCTCCATAGATGTAATGGTTTTTATACTGTACAAACTGTATATTCAGACACACACACACAGAGAATAAAGTATCAGGTTAGATTATTCACTCAGGATTTAGCTTAACATGGAAGGGTCCACAACACCTGCGTTCACCTGGAAATATAACAATTCTGATTTAGAAAGTTTGTTCTGTAACATCAGCAGAACATCTAGCATCAGCTCCTGATGAAGCTCATCTGCCACTGAGCTCGGCTGGAGGAGACGTTCGTCAGGTGTGGTGTGTGTTCACACACTCGTCACGCAGAACACCACGAGAAGCTCCGCTGTATAAAGAGTGTTGCAGGAAGAACACGATCTTGTGCTTATAATGAAAACATTACAGACGAACACAGACGAAACTCTTCTTATTCGATTAAGAGTTGTTGAAAGAAGCGGCGTACTCTAAACACACTGATGGCTTTTCTGCAGTTTCAGTGAGTCGGCGTGTACAAGTGTTGGACGGATGAAGCTTCTTTTTGATGCCCTAAAATATAAAAACATAAAGCTGCCTTTATTTCCTATAATAGAATAATCCTTCTCAGCCGAACAGCTCAGAAACGGCCCGATTATTCCAAGCTCACTGGAATATTGTGTTTTGTTTGATCAGTTTAGATGCCGTCTGTGTTCTTACATCGTTCCTTCGGCAGAATGACTATTGCTTTTTAAACATGGCTCATGGTTTATTAAAATGGCATAAACAGCAATTTAATAAAAGACATCCTACTCAACATAACATCAACATTTTGTCAGGGTTCTGCCCTGGCAGCTTTGTCTATGTCTTTGTTTCATGTCTCTATGTTTGTGTTGTGCTTGAACATGTGGTTTTGTTTGTGTTTGCCTTGGTCTTTGCTCCTGCCTCCTTGTTTCCCTGTACCACGCCCTCTTGTCTAGTTGAATCCTCGTTTGTCTGAGTGTGTTCACCTGTTCCTCTTGTTCTTAGCTCCCTTTATATGTGTGCTTTTTCCCTCATGTGTTGCCAGTTCGTTGAATGTTGTGCTACTGTGTACATCTGTGCTACTTAGCTAGTTTCTTGTTACCTAAGTTTATTGTGTTTTATTTGTAGAAGTTTGTAAGTGCTTCAGTTCTGCCATCGGTCCTGTCTGTCTTGTCTAGAAGAGTGTCCCTGGCTGCTTACACTGTGCTTTGGTGCAAGCCTGGTGCTGAGCCTGAGATCCCTGAGTGCCTTGCTGTTGTCCTTGGAAGTTCCTGTCTGGCTATTGCTAGTACTCTCAGGTCTCTTTCTGCTCTGCAAATACTTCTCTCCAGTCTACAGTCTTCTTGGGCTAAGCTACAACTGCTGCTCGGCAAGTTTTTGCCGGCTGTCTTTGTGTCCCATCCCTGCCTATTGTCTGGACTGTTCACCTCTCCCTCTACATCTTGTCATCTGTCTACTGTTTGTCAATAAACCTGTTTACACTCGTTCTGCATTTGAGTCCTCCTTCATAGGCCAGTGACATATTTGGAATAAACTAATCTTCTGTCTGTTAATATTAACTGTGGCTGTTCACTGTTGTGTTCGTGTTTTTATCCAGTCAGAATTTAGAGATTTAATAAACTGTATGTAATGGAGTAGAAGGCAGTAAATATAGAGACTACATTACTCGGTGTAGGACTACAAACCCCATCAGCCGAGACACTGTCAAGAGGAAACTAAACTTTTCAGGCTTCCTGAATTCAGAACCGCATACTAACATACTTTTCTACTTTTGCCATAGAAATATATAGGAAAGATAAGAGTAGTATGCTAGTATTCAGCATGTTTAATAGCAGCGACTGCTAGAGCTGCAGGGAAGGTTAGTTTTACTGTCTTAGGGAGATATGTTGATTTCTTAATATTCAATATTATTATTGATCTGCATTGACACCATATATGAGACTGAGCTGGACGATGACATCACGGTTTTCTCCACAGCGGCTCTATCGATAAATTAAAATTAATAACTAATGATTTTTACAGCAGAAATGCACCATCGCTGAACTTATTTAAGCTGGACTTACTTTGTTATAGAAGTTTCCAG
>CM060627.1:0-55000 GCA_030578275.1 Meda fulgida | reverse complement strand
AGTATGTTCGAATCCTCAGTATTCATAAAAGAGTAGGCGAGAATCACCTGGTTGACGTACTAATTATCGCGAGATTTGGACGATAGTGCGTTCGAATATGCCTACTTTCCTACTATATAGTAGGCGAAAACAGTACGTGAGGGAAGCAGTACGTTCGAAACATCAGTATTGCTAAAAGAGTAGGCGAGAAGTTCCCGGATGATCTCCTGCTTTCGCCCAGACATTTGAGTGTTTTTCAGCTTGTGCTCATCTATCCCAGGAGGCCACGCGAGAGGATACGATATAAAAAAGAACAAGAAGTAGATATTTCATACTCAAACATGACGGAAAGGGTGGACGAGAGTGTTTTCAAATATGAGTATTACAAATACAAACCAAATCGCATGTGTTGAACTTTCTGTACAGTAAATTGTTGAACTGTTGAAGGTGCAAAGACGCTATATAATATGGTACATTTGTGATTTTGCCGTAAATCACATTTTATTGGATAGAGGAGCTCCATAAGGACACATACGTCTTTAAACTGTATTTGCATACATTTTAAACCGTATACATCTGTAGTCAAGTGTATTTATATAGCGCTTTTCACAATATAAATTGCATCAAAGCAGCTTCACAATATCAATCAAATAACATAACAATGTTTGTTTCTTAGTGAAAAAACATCCACGTTTGGTAGGGCTGATCAATGGTATTAATGCTTGGCTAATTATTTTGAATATCATAGTAATGGTATCTGAAATACCATTACTAAATATTTATTCAAAATCTGGCAAGATCACTACGTGTAACTGATATGAAATAGACATCTGAGTGACGTGTGTGTACTATTGTTTAGGAGAATTCACTGTTGTTAACACTGTTTTTATTAGTTTAATGCATTTTACATAAAGTAACTAAACATAAGTAATCTATTTCATTTATCCATTAGTACTATTGAAAAATTGTTGAACATTTATGATGGACAAAAAGCTATTTATTAGCAACAACCTCAACATGTAAATGTAGTATTGAGCTCATAAATCACAGAGGTAACGTGAGTCTTGTCTGGATGTTCCAGGGACAGAAGAACACGCGTGTGTGTATCCGGTGGAGAGAGGCTGATGATGCTGAAGGCCTGTGATCAAAGGCTTTGAGTGAGTATACTACTAAGTTGTAGTTTATTTGAATTATTGAAGTTTCAAACGGAGAAATTACAACACTTTTCTGATTCTTGATTTGTGTGCATTTGCTGCAGAGCTGTTGTGGTGGAGCAGGGCCTGCGAGGAAAGAGGATGCAGCATTTGTTGGGAAAAAAAGGTTTAAGGGATTTTACTCAAATATAAAGTAAGGTCATTTTTGTTACTTTTAATACATAAATCAAATTACATTGTGCTGTTAAAATTACTGCTTTTGTATAATGTTTGTGCATTTTTGTAGGATCTGAAATGTCTGCAGACTGGTGTGAGCACTGAGGAGAGGAGCCCAGCTCCTGGATGAGTCCCTCCATCACTCCATCTGCCCTTATGAGTCCCTCCATCACTCCATCACTCCATCGGCCCTTATGAGTCCCTCCATCACTCCACCGGCCCTTATGAGCTCCTCCATCACTCCATCTGCCCTAATGAGCTCCTCCATCACTCCATCTGCCCTAATGAGCTCCTCCATCTGCCCGTATGAGCTCCTCCATCACTCCATCTGCCCGTATGAGCTCCTCCATCACTCCATCTGCCCGTATGAGCTCCTCCATCACTCCATCTGCCCTTAAGAGCTCCTCCATCACTCCATCTGCCCGTATGAGCTCCTCCATCACTCCATCTGCCCGTATGAGCTCCTCCATCACTCCATCTGCCCGTATGAGCTCCTCCATCACTCCATCTGCCCTTAAGAGCTCCTCCATCACTCCATCTGCCCTTAAGAGCTCCTCCACCACTCCATCTGCCCTAATGAGCTCCTCCATCTGCCCGTATGAGCTCCTCCATCACTCCATCTGCCCGTATGAGCTCCTCCATCACTCCATCTGCCCGTATGAGCTCCTCCATCACTCCATCTGCCCGTATGAGCTCCTCCATCACTCCATCTGCCCGTATGAGCTCCTCCATCACTCCATCTGCCCGTATGAGCTCCTCCATCACTCCATCTGCCCTAATGAGCTCCTCCATCTGCCCGTATGAGCTCCTCCATCACTCCATCTGCCCGTATGAGCTCCTCCATCACTCCATCTGCCCGTATGAGCTCCTCCATCACTCCATCTGCCCTTAAGAGCTCCTCCATCACTCCATCTGCCCGTATGAGCTCCTCCATCACTCCATCTGCCCGTATGAGCTCCTCCATCACTCCATCTGCCCTCATGAGCTCCTCCATCACTCCATCTGCCCGTATGAGCTCCTCCATCACTCCACCTGCCCTTAAGAGCTCCTCCATCACTCCATCTGCCCGTATGAGCTCCTCCATCACTCCATCTGCCCTTAAGAGCTCCTCCATCACTCCATCTGCCCGTATGAGCTCCTCCATCACTCCATCTGCCCGTATGAGCTCCTCCATCACTCCATCTGCCCTTAAGAGCTCCTCCATCACTCCATCTGCCCTTAAGAGCTCCTCCATCACTCCATCTGCCCGTATGAGCTCCTCCATCACTCCATCTGCCCTCATGAGCTCCTCCATCACTCCACACTGCCCTTATCGCCTCAGATTGTGAAGCGCAGCGCTCCGGCACGAAGGCACGGCTCACCTCTGGATCAGGATAAAGCCACAGAATGGGAAGCGGTGTTGAGATGGCAGTAGGACGTGTGGGGTTCAGCGCCTGTAAATACATGCTTGGAGTTTGAATAAAGCTTTGTTTCATGTGTTGTTGACTTGTATATGCATTTGTTTATTGTGATGGTTACTTTTATTTGTTCTTTTACTCATTTATTCATGTTTCTTATTGTTGTCAGTATATAAAATATAATTAATTAATGTATGCATTAATTCATTGCTTGACTGACAATTGAGATGTTTCACTGCATTTATCTAGTGTGTATTCATTCATAACTGTCATATGACAAAACAAATTACATTTAGATTGTTTTATTAAATTATATAATTTTTAGTATATAAAAAAAGTAATAATTAAGTATTGGTCATCATTTAATATTATTATTTTGTTTAAATTTTGGGGTGGGCTAACAATGCAATTCATTCTGAGGTAATATTCATTTTTAAGGAGCGATACTTACATTTTTCGAGTATAAAATCAACAGTTTTCTCCAAAGGAGAGATCTTCGAGCAGCGGCCCGTCTCCTGTGTGCAGACATTACACACGCAGAGGAAAACTGTTCTGGGTTGTGCTGTCGAGGTACTGATGTTATGAAGAGTTAGTTCACCTGTCGATCATATCATTTAAACTTATTACATAAAGATCATGGAAAGATACCATAGTTGTATCTAACAATGAACAATCATAATGACAAAACAGAAAACATAAAGATCATTGGTTTGTGTACATCATAATATTATATTTATACACAGGACAAAAGAACAATAACAAGGCAATCTTTAAATAGTTCTTCATAACACATAAAAAAGTTTTTGTTATAAGTCTGAGGGATGAAACGAGAGGTAAATTCATCAAGAAAAAGAGGGAAACTTAAAGGAGAAACTTTTTGGGTATAAAATAAAGAAATTAACAACATATTCAAGAGATGACGATTTTGGGGTTTCTTAATAAATAAAAATATCGTTAAAAGGATAAAACTGTGGGTCACATTAGGGTTTAAAATATAACAACTTAAATCAACCCTAAATGTATTCACAAAATAAATGGGCAGCTGTTTGTTCAACAATACCACAAAATGAGCAATTGTTTCATCAATATCAAGATATTTACAGATAGATGAATTAAATGTTTCGTTCATATCTTTTAAGTGTGATAACGCATCGTAGGTCACATGATAACGTCAACATGGCGGATGATGTCCGGATCGCATTCATACTTAACGAGATTTGGCCATTAAGTACCTACTCTTTTAGCGCTCGTTAAGTAAGTACTCATTGAAATTAAGTACCTACTCTTTGAGTATGCGATTCCGAACGCAGCCAAGCATTCCCGTGACTGGAAAGAAAGTGAGGCTTCGTTTTTCGTTGATCACGTGTTTCTCTGAAAACAACACGCGCTCCAACACGGAGCTTCATGAGAGATTTATCTGCGAACTCGATACACGCTTTGAAGCTTCCGTGTCATATGTAACATCACTAGTGTGGGCTCTCTAGCAAATGCTAGATTTCTTTTCTTCTTGTAGATGTTTTCTCTTTAAATGTTACTTTATATTTTGGGGTGTTGAATCTATAAGTTGTTAAGGCTCTACTTATATGGACATCAAGTGGTTTCTTCCTAATGGATTGCTCTCACTGCATTAGCTAGTGGATGATCAAATATCCCGTACAAGGATGTGACTGTGGGCTATCTTGTTTTTCTTGGATTATTTGAAGAGCTCTTGAAAATCTATTTTCTATTTTTTGTGTGAGTGGGTTTTTGTTTCATCATCAATGGGACTTGGACACCATCCTAAACATTGACTATTTCAACTTTCATTGTAGTAATTCTATACTTACCCAGAGAATCACTCATATACAACCTTGAACTGATCAGATAAGTTTTATTTTCATTGTCATTATTTTTCTATTGATTTATTTTCTATTGAACTTTACAGACCATCTGTGTATATTGCTTGGACTGGTTTTATTTCAAATCATTGTCATGTAAATGCATTGTTTATTTCTTCTGGTTTACCTAAAACTTTCAATTTACTTAAAGGTCTTTAACGAGTTTGTTTGCCCATAAAATCTTTGAGATATTAGGTCAAACTTTTTTTGGCTTGCTGTCCACTGGAGAGGGGCTCGATGAAGCAGCTTGGCACACCTATTATTGGGCAGTTTCTGCCATTCTTCTTTGCAGAACCTCTCAAGCTCCATCAGCTGAACTGTCCTGTCTTTGGTTTCTCCTTCATCGACCGCACTGTTCCAGTATTCTACTGCAGGTTTATAGCTACATGATCCACCATCACCAGCTCTGCTTTCACAGCCGGACATTTTATACTTGCCTCGTCGGAAATACATTCACCGTGGCTCTCATTGGAACTTTCAGTACGATAAATCCAACTCCATAAAGTCCTTCTGGTCCACTACGCGACGTCCACCGCCACACTGATCTCACGCTAAGTGTGGCCCGCCTAGCTAGGTCGGCTAACACGCCTGTCAAATTCAGTAACACTACTGTCAACTTTGGTCTTTTTAACATCCGCTCACTTACGAGTACGGCGTATCTTGTGCAGGATCTCCTTGTTGACTGTAAGTGACTTTTTGTTTAACAGAAATGTGGCAGCAGCCAAATGACTTTATTTCACTCAATGATGCTTCTCCTCCGGGGTTTTACATCTCTCAGCCGCGTGACTCTGGCCGAGGGGGAGGTCTCGCGATGATTTACTGCGAGAAGTGGCAGATAGCGCCTGTCTGTCACTCATTTGAGGCTGTGTCAGCTTTCTGGACCTACTCCCGCCATTGTTGCTACTTCTACATCTTATAATTTATTCTCTATCATGTATTGTTCTTACTCATAGCCAGCTAATAGTTAATATTCATAGTCAGAGTTAATCGTTTTTAATATATTTATATATATATGTTTTATTATTATTGTTATTATTACTTTTATTTTTATTGTATGTTTGATATATGTGGATATGTGCTGTCTGAGCTACTGAATGACTTCAATTTCCTTCGGGATGAATAAAAGTATCTATTCTTCTATTCTACTTTGTACCGCTCACCAAAGCCTTACAAGGATTTTATTATTGACCTTGCTGCCTTTCTGACTCACCAGTCCCTCATCTTTCCCTCGACCCTGACGAGTCTCTCAGTTCTTTGTCAGAGATGGTCGTTCTTCTGTAAGGTTCTCAGGCCTGATTGGTGGAGAGCTGCAGAGATGGTTGTTCTTCTGGAAGGTTCTCAGGTCTGATTGGTGGAGAGCTGCAGAGATGGTTGTTCTTCTGGAAGATTCTCAGGCCTGATTGGTGGAGAGCTGCAGAGATGGTTGTTCTTCTGGAAGGTTCTCAGGTCTGATTGGTGGAGCGCTGTAGAGATGGTTGTTCTTCTGGAAGGTTCTCAGGTCTGATTGGTGGAGAGCTGTAGAGGTGATTGTTCTTCTGGAAGGTTCTCAGGTCTGATTGGTGGAGCGCTGTAGAGATGGTTGTTCTTCTGGAAGGTTCTCAGGTCTGATTGGTGGAGCGCTGTAGAGATGGTTGTTCTTCTGGAAGGTTCTCAGGTCTGATTGGTGGAGAGCTGCAGAGATGGTTGTTCTTCTGGAAGATTCTCAGGCCTGATTGGTGGAGAGCTGCAGAGATGGTTGTTCTTCTGGAAGGTTCTCAGGTCTGATTGGTGGAGCGCTGTAGAGATGGTTGTTCTTCTGGAAGGTTCTCAGGTCTGATTGGTGGAGCGCTGTAGAGATGGTTGTTCTTGTGGAAGGCTCTCAGGTCTGACTGGTGGAGAGCTGTAGAGATGGTTGTTCTTCTTGAAGGTTCTCAGGCCTGATTGGTGGAGAGCTGCAGAGGTGGTTGTTCTTCTGGAAGGTTCTAAGGTCTGATTGGTGGAGAGTTGCAGAGGTGGTCGTTCTTCTTGAAGGTTCTAAGGTCTGATTGGTGGAGGGCTGTAGAGGTGGTCGTTCTTGAAGGTTCTCAGGTCTGATTGGTGGATCGCTGTAGAGATGGTCGTTCTTCTTGAAGGTTCTCAGGTCTGATTGGTGGAGAGCTGTAGAGGTGGTCATTCTTCTGGAAGGTTCTCAGGCCTGATTGGTGTAGAGCTGTAGAGGTGGTAGTTCTTCTGGAAGGTTCTCAGGCCTGATTGGTGGAGAGCTGCAGAGATGGTTGTTCTTCTGGAAGGTTCTCAGGCCTGATTGGTGGAGAGCTGCAGAGATGGTTGTTCTTCTGGAAGGTTCTCAGGCCTGATTGGTGGAGAGCTGCAGAGATGGTTGTTCTTCTGGAAGGTTCTCAGGCCTGATTGGTGGAGAGCTGTAGAGATGGTTGTTCTTCTTGAAGGTTCTCAGGCATGATTGGTGGAGAGCTGTAGAGATGGTTGTTCTTCTGGAAGGTTCTCAGGTCTGATTGGTGGAGCGCTGTAGAGATGGTTGTTCTTGTGGAAGGCTCTCAGGTCTGACTGGTGGAGAGCTGTAGAGATGGTTGTTCTTCTTGAAGGTTCTCAGGCCTGATTGGTGGAGAGCTGCAGAGGTGGTTGTTCTTCTGGAAGGTTCTAAGGTCTGATTGGTGGAGAGTTGCAGAGGTGGTCGTTCTTCTTGAAGGTTCTAAGGTCTGATTGGTGGAGGGCTGTAGAGGTGGTCGTTCTTGAAGGTTCTCAGGTCTGATTGGTGGATCGCTGTAGAGATGGTCGTTCTTCTTGAAGGTTCTCAGGTCTGATTGGTGGAGAGCTGTAGAGGTGGTCATTCTTCTGGAAGGTTCTCAGGCCTGATTGGTGTAGAGCTGTAGAGGTGGTAGTTCTTCTGGAAGGTTCTCAGGCCTGATTGGTGGAGAGCTGCAGAGATGGTTGTTCTTCTGGAAGGTTCTCAGGCCTGATTGGTGGAGAGCTGCAGAGATGGTTGTTCTTCTGGAAGGTTCTCAGGCCTGATTGGTGGAGAGCTGCAGAGATGGTTGTTCTTCTGGAAGGTTCTCAGGCCTGATTGGTGGAGAGCTGTAGAGATGGTTGTTCTTCTTGAAGGTTCTCAGGCATGATTGGTGGAGAGCTGTAGAGATGGTTGTTCTTCTGGAAGGTTCTCAGGTCTGATTGGTGGAGAGCTGCAGAGATGGTTGTTCTTCTCGAATGTTCTCAGGTCTGATTGGTGGAGAGCTGTAGAGGTGGTCGTTCTTCTGGAAGGTTCTCAGGTCTGATTGGTGGAGAGCTGCAGAGATGGTTGTTCTTCTGGAAGGTTCTCAGGTCTGATTGGTGGAGAGCTGTAGAGGTGGTCGTTCTTCTGGAAGGTTCTCAGGTCTGATTGTTGGAGAGCTGTAGAGGTGGTAGTTCTTCTGGAAGGTTCTCAGGTCTGATTGGTGGAGAGCTGCAGAGATGGTTGTTCTTCTGGAAGGTTCTCAGGTCTGATTGGTAGAGAGCTGTGGAGGTGGTCGTTCTTCTTGAAGGTTCTCAGGTCTGATTGGTGGAGAGCTGCAGAGATGGTTGTTCTTCTGGAAGGTTCTCAGGTCTGATTGGTGGAGAGCTGTAGAGGTGGTTGTTCCTCTGGAAGGTTCTCAGATCTGATTGGTGGAGAGCTGCAGAAATGGTTGTTCTTCTGGAAGGTTCTCCTCTTCCCACAGAGAAACACTGGAGGTCTGTTAGAGTGACCATCGGGTTCTGGGTCTCCTCCCTGACTGAGGCTTCTCCCCCGACCGCTCAGCTCTTGGAAGAGTCTTGGCGGTTCCTGTGCTCATGGGGACCTTTAATGCTGCAGAATGTTTTCTGAACCCTTCCCCAGATCTGTGTCTCAATACAATCCTGTCTCAGAGGTCTACAGACAATTCCTTGGACTTCATGTCTTGATTTGTGCACTGTTAACTGTGGAACCTTATGTAGACAGGTGTGTGCCTTTCCAAATCATGTCCAAACAGCTGAATGTCCCACAGGTGGACTCCAGTCCAGTTGTAGATGCATCTCAAGGATGATCAGTGGAAACCGGATGAACCTGAGCTCAATTTTGAGTGTCATGGCAAAGTCTGTGAATACTAATGTACATACTGTGAATTTTTTCGGTTTTCATTTCTAATAAATTTGCAAAGATTTCAAACTTCTTTCACATTGTCATTATGGGGTATTCTTTGTAGAATTTTGAGGGAAATAATTAATTTAATCCATTTTGGAATAAGGCTGTAACATAACAAAATGTGGAAAAAGTGAAGTGCTGTGAATACTTTCTGGATGCACTGTAGCTGTATGGCACTTTTGTGGACAGTGGTTATAACACTGGTCGTTGATCTCTCGAGTTCTCACTTGTGAGATGAGGGGGTTACATGTATTAAAATGATGGATTTACATGCTTTCAGAGAGATTACAAATATGAGTTGAAGGACTTTGCATATGAACAAAGTTATGTTCATCTCTAAGTTATGACTGGGTAACTTCAGAGTTGAGTTGAACTCTGACCCTTTCAGCACAACGCAGATGAGGGTCAGTTTCGGTAATGAAGGTTTGGTCAATATTTTTCAAAAATACAGATACTTTGTTTTCTTTTGCATCTTTGGTCATACTGAGAAAACAATAACCCTGGGCATCTTTCTTCTTGTGTTTTTCACAGTCAGTAAAAGCATCTCTTTATTGTCCGTAGTCAACTATTTACCGCTTGTAAACGGTCAGTGTCTTAAGTACTGTTTCACAGGTGCATGTGCAATAATTCATTGAACAAGCATGAAAAATATCGTCTAACCTTTTCAAATTAGGATTTTACATAATGATCTTTAAAATACAGTAAGCTAAAAAATGGACACTGCTTTTTTTGCTGAGTTTATATATGTGTATCTGTATTGTTCCATACTAGAGCAGGATCTGCAGTGTGTGTGAGCGCAGTGTGTTTCTTCTTAGCTTCAGCTGATATCGTATGAAACTCCCTCTGCTGGTCTGTCACAGAAACTACATGATCACACAAATCCACCAGCTGCCAAAGCGCTGTTTTTGAGGCTACTCCTTTTTTCTTTTTGCAGACCTATGGATACTGACGTATTAATGGGGTTTGTGTTTTGGCAGTGAATGTGAGTTGCAATCACTATTGAATATTTCCTAATTTTTTAGTTTTTTAAAGTAAGTTCCAGCTGTAACCAGTGCTGATGTTCCCATCCGCTGGCAATGGCCTCCTTTCAGGATTTAATCAGCATCAGAATACAGATGGCGGACAGGAGGATTAATCGCTAATCTCACTGTCATCTACCGCTGGTCAGAGCACAGATAAAACACCAATGTCTGTCGATGCCCAGATCCTCACAAACATGCCTTCACTATCACAGCTGCGCAGATCTGTCCCAAAAATACCATCATAATCTGGATTATAGGTCATGATCGACATGTGAAATTATCAGAAAACACTGAATTTGTCTCAAAGAAACCAATGAAAGGGCAAACTTACATAATATGAGATTAATGTTTGAGAGCATATCTGAATCTGAAGTTTGGGGATTCAACATCATTCTGCTATAAAGTCTTTAGATCTCACAAGGGGTGTAACGATACAATACATATCACGATACTGAACTCATGGTACCATATTATTGCGATACTCCAAAACATATGGTAAAAGTTAAAACACATACTGTTGTAATGTAATGTAGTGCAAATGGACTAAAATGCTAAATTTGATATTACATTGGATGTGTAAATGAATAGGCTTGGAGTTGGTGCTGGAATCCCAATGGTGACACCAGAATAAAAATATAGATGATTCTGAAGCTTAAACTACAGTATTATTTCACTGACCAGATATTTAAAATAATTTAGGCCACTTTTTACTTGTAACATCAGACATTTAGCATTATCAGGACCCACAAATATTCACCCATTGCATTATTATACATTATAATCAACATTATATATAGTAGTTTAATGTAGTACTGACACTAAAACACTTGAATTTTCTGACACAGAAATTTTCATGGGTTAATTTGTACACAATAAAGATTGTTGCATTTTTGTATTGCTATATATTGTTACACCCCTAGATATCACTGTACCAAAGATAAAAATAGTCCTGCGTAATGTTGGTAAATTGTCTTATAAAGTTGCACTTGATGTCTGTTGCAAAGCAATAAACTGAACAATTAAAATATAAATGCAAATAAAGTTTATTGAACCATGAGTGCCAAACTTTTAGAACACAAGAATCAAAGTGAAACAAGCATTCTCTGGTCTGCTGAGCTAATTTGTAAAATAAATAGACAAAAATATTTGTTGTTATAATTACACCAAATGTGGAACTGAGTAAGATCTGCATTAACCTACATCTGTTGAGAAACATTAAATCACTGTCCTTTTACTGTCATGCAATTCAGCTGAAAACAATCCAAACGTTTTTTTTTCTGCTTTTAAACAAATGAATGCAAAATAAACAAGCAACTCTTTATTTAGCTACATCTTGTTCTCCAGTCCAATCTCATGTCGTCTTGTCTCGTTAAACTACTTCCTTTTGTTTCCGCCATTGGCTAGAATCATCACCAGCCGCATGAAGATGTTGAGCGTGTCCATGTAAATGCCCATGCATCTGCAAGAGAAAAGCAGATGAGCGTGTTGTAGTTCACAGCGTGTGGACAGTCTAACTGTGTGACGTCATGAAAGAGAAGTTTTCTTCCACTTGTCCACAGAAAACACTTACGCATTAATGGGGTCATATTTCTGAACGCCATAAAGAGGGTGTGTCTCGGCGCGCTTGATGACCTTCTGTGTGTCGTACAGCAGAAACATGCTGAACAGCAGCAGTCCTCCGTAAACGGCCACAGAGTAGAGCCCGGCCCCGAGCGCTGAGCTGGGCGGCAGGAACATGGAGCCTGTGGAGAGAACAGCCGAGATCAGATCCTGCGGTCTCAGAAAACACAGAATCCAGCGCGAGTGAACCGTACCCAGAGACGAGGCGAACACGACCCCGAAGCCCACGGCCAGCGGGCCGCCCATGCTCAGGAACTTCTCGCTGGGAGCACACATGGCCACCGTCGACAACCCCCCCACAATGCCTGCGGTGTACCAGGCGGCTCGCATCACCAGGGGTCCGCCCAGCAGAGTCAGCGGGGCCACGACGGCCCCCATCACTCCTGCACACAGGGATACACTTCAGGAGGGTCATGTGACACACACACAGGGATACACTTCAGGAGGGTCATGTGACACACACAGGGATACACTACAGGAGGGTCCAGTGACACACAGGGATACACTACAGGAGGGTCCAGTGACACACAGGGATACACTTCAGGAGGGTCATGTGACACACACACAGGGATACACTTCAGGAGGGTCATGTGACACACACAGGGATACACTACAGGAGGGTCAAGTGACACACAGGGATACACTTCAGGAGGGTCATGTGACACACACACAGGGATACACTTCAGGAGGGTCATGTGACACACACAGGGATACACTTCAGGAGGGTCATGTGACACAAAGGGATACACTTCAGGAGGGTCATGTGACACACACACAGGGATACACTTCAGGAGGGTCATGTGACACACACAGGGATACACTTCAGGAGGGTCATGTGACACATACAGGGATACACTTCAGGAGGGTCATGTGACACACAGGGATACACTTCAGGAGGGTCATGTGACACACAGGGATACACTTCAGGAGGGTCATGTGACGAGCTGCGCTGTTCGTCCACACAGGAGTGATGACTTCATGTGAGAGCTTGTATTTGCCTTTTGAAATGTTCTGCAGTGCTCAACTAAAGGAAAGCATTAATCTGAACACAGACTACAGCGCCCTCTAGGGGTCAGTGAAAGCATTGAGCGTTCGGGCTCACTGTACCTGCATGCAGGACCCAGGCCAGGTGTTTAGGCAGGGGACTGTTCTCATACGAGATCGACCTCACCAACATTCCTGCGCCAATCATAGCAGCGAAGGTCGCACCGATAGCCTGCGGACCATTCATATGTTTGTCACAGCACAGATCAAGAAGTTCTATCGATCTATAAATCTCTCAATATGAATATTAAACAACAATGGATCATTATAATACTTCAACAGGTACAGTATAATAAGAGTACGCCTGACAGTATGTGCTGGCAGTAAGAATTGCAGTCATGGAAAATGTATTTAAAGGGTCATGAAACCCCAAAACAAATTTTTGAACAGATATGTACAGGTTGCACATCACTGAAAACACAAAGCACTCATAAATGTTATCAATAAGTGGATTTTTTTTTTTTTTTGCGTTTTCCAGAGCAATTTCATTCTTCCGGGTTGAAAAGCAAAGTCGAGGCGATTTCGGGGAATGTGTGGTAGAAGAGCCTTCGGAGCGTGTGATTGGTTGAATGTGTGGTAGAAGAGCCTTCGGAGCGTGTGATTGGCTGAAAGTGAGGTAGAAGTGCCTTCAGAGCGTGTGATTGGTTGAATGTGTGGTAGAAGTGCCTTCGGAGCGTGATTGGTTGAATGTGTGGTAGAAGTGCCTTCGGAGCGTGTGATTGGCTGAAAGTGAGGTAGAAGTGCCTTCGGAGCGTGTGATTGGTTGAATGTGAGGTAGAAGTGCCTTCGGAGCGTGTGATTGGCTGAAAGTGAGGTAGAAGTGCCTTCGGAGCGTGTGATTGGTTGAATGTGAGGTAGAAGTGCCTTCGGAGCGTGTGATTGGTTGAATGTGTGGTAGAAGTGCCTTCGGAGCGTGTGATTGGTTGAATGTGAGGTAGAAGTGCCTTCGGAGAGTGTGATTGGTTGAATGTGAGGTAGAAGTGCCTTCGGAGCGTGTGATTGGCTGAATGTGAGGTAGAAGTGCCTTCGGAGCGTGTGATTGGTTGAATGTGAGGTAGAAGTGCCTTCGGAGCGTGTGATTGGCTGAATGTGAGGTAGAAGTGCCTTCGGAGCGTGTGATTGGCTGAATGTGAGGTAGAAGTGCCTTCGGAGCGTGTGATTGGTTGAATGTGAGGTAGAAGTGCCTTCGGAGCGTGTGATTGGCTGAATGTGAGGTAGAAGTGCCTTCGGAGCGTGTGATTGGCTGAATGTGAGGTAGAAGTGCCTTCGGAGTGTGTGATTGGCTGAATGTGAGGTAGAAGTGCCTTCGGAGCGTGTGATTGGTTGAATGTGAGGTAGAAGTGCCTTCGGAGCGTGTGATTGGCTGAATGTGAGGTAGAAGTGCCTTCGGAGTGTGTGATTGGCTGAATGTCCTGTTATGTGTCATCACATTACGGGAGGATTCAAACAACATGCGCACGGCACGCGTGAGAGCGGTTTCTGCGCGCAACACAATCAGAATAAAATGTATGTGCACATAAGGACACTGATATACAGCCGTACGTCTGATCATGAACGCGACCACGATGGATATTCTGAGACACAGAACACAATGATGTAGACCAACAATTCAAAGAACAGACAATAAAGTAATTATGCCTCCTCTTCCCCCCTCTACTCTTCCACTTTTCCACAGCTTTACACACACATTTTTTGAGACTTTTTCCAACTCGGAGGTGTGAACAACCAGGCTAAAACGGGACTTCAAAAAAAGTTTGTTAATTCATAAGATCTGTTGCGTACCATCCAGGAGCCCCTCATCATGAGTCCCATGAGCGCCGGCGTTCTGCTAACGGCCACCGCAGACAGAGCCGTCACACACACACTTCCAGAGAAATACATGTATGTGGAGTGGATCCTGTCCTTCACATACTGAGGCCAGATCCTGTGAACACAGCTTCAGTTCATCAGGGGAATGAAGTGTTCATGCTCTGGCTACAAATCACCCAGTCAATGATTCAACGAGAAGTTCATTCATCAAGTTCATTAGATCTTTTTGTCCTGCTGGCATAATGAGATCAGTTCTAGCCTTCATGTCATTTAGGGTCCGTTTACACGACACCATTTCCAACTAAAAATGGAAAAAAAATTGATGTTATGTTTTTAAGTTTTCTATTTTGGCCGCATAATCATTGACTTAATTCACACGACAACAGCATTTTGGGGGCCTAAAAAAGCAAACTTTTGAAATCAGGATTCAAACTGCAAGTTTTTGCAAATGATCCCGCTATCGTCTCCATGTTAACTACAAAAACGTGAATTTGTGAAACCAGTGACAAAATGCGTGTCACACGTTCAGTCAATACAGCGTTTCTAGTCGTTTGCGGATCGGTCTGAGCGGAGATCGCTTTGACAATATTGTCTTCTGTACATGAAAAACACAAAGGAAATACTTCATCGTTATCATGTAATATGCCCTTATAGTGTTTGAAAGTGAAAGTGACTCTTACACTGCCTTCTCTATGGCTCCCATCTCGTTGGACATCCCGAGGCCGTAATAGCACAACGCTCCCAGTCCCACAGCGGCTCCTCCTGCCAGGAACACCCGGCCCATGTGGTGGACTGCGGAGGACAGACATTCTAGCAACACTCACACACACATCTTTCACTTATTTAGAGTTACTAGGATTAGACATTGAAGGATGCTTTCGTTACAGGATGATCAGGGCTTCGTTTCTCAAAAGTTGGTCGTAGATTTATTAGTGGCAGTGCTTCTACGATCTACTTAGGCTTACGATGCTTTTGGGAAACGCAGCCCAGAGTGGCATTAGCATCCGTCTCAGCTGATCCAATCACAAGCTCTATAAATACAGGTGTGAACTGTATCTGTAACTGTACAGGCGTCTCCTCTCTAACGAGCCTAACGACGAGAGGGTAATAATGTGTTACAGAGTCCAGCTGTGATCAGATCTCCAGAGACAGATGTTTTATACTAGGGGTGAACAACAGCAATAAAAACAAGTAAAAGTGGAGGAATCCTCATAGAAGAACAAGAGAAAGAATTCACTTTTCCTAGCGGTGTCAGTAGCGGGTTCGAACGCCGCGTCCTGGAACTGCTCTTTGGAAGTCTTGCTCCGCCGGAACCCCAGTCTCGTCTTGGTGGAATAACCCTGATTGGAAACACAACATTTGAAACAGATCACACATGACTGGCTCTGGACTGTGTGTGTGTCTGTGTGTGTGCCAGTCTCAGTGAGGACAGTACCTGTGTGGGTCTCATCAGGGGCCGGTAGGAGCTGCGCAGGGCGAACGGAGTCTTACCGAGGGCTGACCGGAGCCCAGCCACAGGGGCCGAGCGCAGGCATGACAGCCGTGAGACCAGCATCACTATCCACTAACCTGTGTAAAACACGCAGACATCAGGCCCGGGTTACGCGCGCAGACATCAGGCCCGGGTTACGCGCGCAGACATCAGGCCCGGGTTACGCGCGCAGACATCAGGCCCGGGTTACGCGCGCAGACATCAGGCCCGGGTTACGCGCGCAGACATCAGGCCCGGGTTAAAACACTTAGATTAAACCAGGATTAGACCTTGGTTCAATTTGGACATTTAAGTAGCTTTTATAATCATGCCTTAGATAAAAACATTACTTGTGTGCATCTTGAGACAAAACATTGGCACTGACATAATTTAAGAAAAGATGTTATCATAAACGTGTATTTTCGTCTGGACCAGATTAAGAGGACTAGAGGGAAGAGCTGATACTCGTTCCTTATAAACAGCAAAGATGCAGAGTAAATACAATCTGAATAAACAGCAAGACAGGACATTAGAAAGTATTATTCAACAAAAAACTCATGTTCAATAGTATGAATGTTAGATTTGCCAAAAAATTAATCCAGTGGCTCATATGTAAAACAATAGTGTAGAACAACATTTACACTTTCTTCTTCTTCTTTAATGGCGATCAACTCCTGAGGAGCATTAACGCCGACATTTACGCATTTAAATGCGTAAATTTAACGCCTCAACGCCTTTTAAATCAACACATTTAACGCCTCAAAATCACTCTCTATAACATTCTCATTCACGGCTCCATGCTGGTGGAGTGATCCCCTCATCCGGAATGCAGGATCCCTGACAGCATTCATAAGACAGCTGAAAACTCATCTCTTCCGTGAGCATTTAACATAAAAAAATAATAAAAACAACCTTTTCCTTTAAATCCCTGCTTATCTGGCTTATGCTTCTCCGAGCAATATCTGAACTTTGTATTTTGAGCACTTCTTGCGTTGTTTTTGTCTCTTCACGATGACTCGCTTGTTTTAGTCCTCAGTTGTAAATCGCTTTGGATAAAAGCGTCTGCTAAATGACTAAATCTAAATGTAAATGTAAATTTACACTGTAATAAATGTAAAACATTACGTTTAACAGTAAAACTCACCAGTTGGTCTGTTATCTAATTTCACCTTCGAGATGCGTCTTCACAATAGACACCACTGACGTAACACAGTAAACAACTTCCGGAACCTTCCTGAGTGACGTCACACGACCGCGACAGCCGCGCAATCCACTGCCATAGAAGTACTGAGGGTCTTAAAGTATAAAGTATTACAGGTTGAGAATAACCAGAGGGAAGATACAAATAAATAAAGCTCTGTCTGATACTGTTAAGAATGAACAATCATTTAAATATTTATATTATATAATTATTTATATAATATTATATAATAAAATTATTTACAAATACCCAGTACTTTCACTGCTTTCCTTTTGATTTATGGATGTAAAACTTAGCAAGAAAGAAAATTTAATGTATTTTAAAATAGTCTTTCTTTACATCAGTCATTAATCAGCAAAGCTAAAAGCATATCATTCCAACATCATTTACACAATAATGTGAAAATGCCATTATACATTTAGTTTTCAATTAATCTTTATGTATTCTACGATCAAACGAAATACTAAATGGACTAAATACAATTTTTAAATTGATTCACATGTAATATAATATTGAAACCTGTAGTTTTATTTAAATAGGAGCAGATAGTCTCTTTTCAGAAGTATTCCAATATTCAGACACAGACACATATTGTTCAAACAATGAGTGATTTGTCTATTATTATTTCTAAGAGGAAATACATATTCTACCTTGCTGTCATTATGATTAGAGTTAGAAGCTAATAAAATAAATCAAGTGTCGTTTGTGAAGAAGTAGACTCGCTGACGTCATGGCTCACGTGACGCCCGGCTCGCTCGCTCGCTCGCTCTCTCTCTCTCTCTCTCTCTCTCTCTCTCTCTCTCTCTCTCTCTCTCTCTCTCTCTCTCTCCTCTCTCTCTCTCTCTCTCTCTCTCTCTCTCTCTCTCTCTCTCTCTCGCGTTGATGTGAATCGCAATCTTTTTGCGTTTAAAACCAAATGCATTTCGATCCGCTCATATTTGGGAGTTTTATTTGTATTCTAAATCAATTTCAGACATTTGTTTGGGTTATTCCTTCATTTAATAGTTTTAATATGTTGCAACGCCGGCCGCGAATGATTGTTGAATGATGGATTCGCATGTTTTAAAACTATTGAACATTGAATATTACACACCGTGATCTGGATACTGTATTTTTCCATCAAGTGGCGGAGGAAAGAGAAAGGTGCAGTATCATCCTCATCATCATCATCATCATCATTATCATCATATGTTTATTTTATCCCGTTTGACTGTCATGAATGATTTTCTGCGTCTGCCACTGACAGCAGAGCATTATTCCGCAATAATCATATTATTATAACCATTGTATATCAGTGAATAGATGGTCATATCTTATAATATCCGCCACCAGTAGCTTAATATCTGCCTTTACTGGAGATCTGGTGAAAAGGGTCTGAAGCGGATGATGGTTTTATCACAGATATGATTCATTTCTGGTTCTGATTGCATCTGTAAGATTCTGTCAGTGTGTGTGTGTGTGTGTGTGTGTGTGTGTGTGTGTGTGTGTGTGTGTGTGTGGAATGTGACACTGCTGTGAGAAGATCAGAGAAATCCTCCAGCGCTTTGAGTTGATGTCTTGATGACAGTCAGTAGTCTGGATTTTGAATGGATGGTGTGAGAAAAGAGTGAACACACACTGAGGTCCACACACACACACACACACACACACACACACACACACACACACACACACACACACACACACACACACACACACACACACACACACACACGCGTTTCTAACGCAGGACAGAACTTGTTTCTTAAACACCATCTGTTGCTGGACACCGTCTCTCACTGTGTTATTATCTCACATTTATCACCGGTTATGCCTGAACGCTGATCTAATGTTCAGATTCCTGAAGTCTGCAATATCTGAATGGGTTGGAAGTTTTATCATTATGAACTCTGGCTCATTAGGAAAGGACAAACTTATACATAATTCAAATGCTATTTTACTCTTACTGTTGCTATTTGTGTGGATGTAGCGTTCTGCTAATGTCACTCCTAAAATACAGTGACACCTGAACTAAACTAACCAGAAACCATGACAACGAACTCAACAGTGGAAAACAAAGTCCAAACTAAGTGAGAGTGTGACAAATACAAAAAGAAAAAAAAATCCATTATATTTTTTATCAACAACATGAAATTATTGCATTATAATAATTTGTGAGTTTAATGGAAAACTATTATTACACTTACTAAAATAGAAAAAAACAAACCTTTGATTTGTTTAACTGCAATGCATGTCATTAACCAACATCAGAGAACCGTGAACTTAATATTTGTATTATTATTACTGACTCAATTTTATTACTGACCTAACTTATTACATTAAAATCTAAGCGCTTACTTCAAGTAAATAACTTAGAGATTTGGGGAATCCTTGCATTTCATGAAAATATGAAATGACATGAATTGTACGTAATAATGTGTTTGAAAGACAAAATCCTTCCAAAGACAGTAACCCTTCTGAACGCATATAAACAGAAGGAACATTTAAGATAAAATAAATAGTATAGAAATAGAGTTTTTTAAAACAAAATATAATATAGTTTAGTACTTAATTTTTGGAATCTGATTACATAATTCCTGATGTGTAATTCACTGCCGGCACTGTTACTGTGTCTGAGACGTTGTGTTGAGTCTAATATTGAGTAAAATTTGTTTTTTTGTTTCCTCTTTTGTCATATATTATAACTTTTGCTTTAAAGTTTTTCATTTACACAAATTCCGTTTTTCTCTCTCTATAATTGTGAAGCTGTGAACTGCTCGTTCTTCATGAGAAGTGAACTGTCCGTGAAGCTTTCAGAGGATTAGATCAATGCAAAACTCTTTTATAGTCATAAGTGAAACTGCAATCTTACAGAATCATATTTATTTCTTCAAATAACAGACATGTAATGTAAGTGTCTGCCATGATATCTTGAGATCTTTGCTGCCAAACGGGTTTTTTGTTTCACTGGTATAATTGTGTTCTTTACACACATGAAACACCATTCGGCGTCTGTCCGCGGGCCAGCGACGGCTCAGGTCCGTGTTCAACATCCTGCCGCGCCACAGACAGCCATTTACATAGTTTTATATTAAATGTACATTTATTTGTCTCAAATCGTCGTTAATGTATATACGGACTTCACCCTGTGCTGCAATATATATTTAGTTTTACATTCATTTACAGAAATCAGCTGCTTGAATGAAAATTGCTGATGTTATCGGGTTTTCAGGTGATATTCTCAATTCATTCAGTTAACGGACGCTTTGAGGTAAAGTTTTCAGACTTCAAACTTAACAACGATTGTATTTAATTGTACAGTACAATCATAACATAGTACAGACATTATCTTAATTACATTATGTCCTTAAACATAACAGGGGTCGGCAACAGGCGGCCCGCGGGCCAAAACTGACCCGCCAGCAATATTTTTTTGGAAGTCCGTTTTTATTTGATTTTTAATCAGCCTATTTGTATTTGTATTACCTGATAAAAAAATAGTTGCACTAAATGCTGCACAAAACTGTTCCACTACTTGAGAAAAGCCGTAGCTGCGCGCGGAGATTTCCGCCATTCTGTGTGAAACGCCCATAAGGAATCATGCGGCGCTGGATTAAATGTAAAGTATAAAGACGGTAACTCTGGTGTATACTTTGGACGGAGCGGGCGGTCTGACTGACAATAGCCCACTCCCGACATCTTTTACAGCGTATCCGCACTTCATCCGCAGAAATTAGAGTGATAGGCTTTGTTCTATTTAATTTATGTTATTTATATTTCATTATTTTTTTCTCTGCTGACAGTACAATGTTAAAATAATATTTTATATTGACTCGAACACAATTTTTATATAGCATTTGAGTCCACACGTGGGGTAGAAGCCGGCCGCTGATTGGCTTAGAAGCTTTCACTCAGAGCTTTCCTCGGGCTGCTTATTGGATGAACTGTCAGGTCGGGAAATAAAGCGGGTGAACAGTGTTCAGCGGTTGCTGAATAGAACCTTGTTGGAGCGGGACGGAAATAAAAAACAGTCCCGCGCAGACCTCCTTAAAGGGATAGTTCACCCACAAATGTAAACTCTGTCAGTATTTACTCGCCCTCATGTTGTTCCAACCCCGTAAGACCTTCGTTCATCTTAGGAACACGAATTAAGATATTTTTGATGAAATCTGAGAGCTGGATCACTCCTCCACACTAGTCCATAGGCTTCTTCAGGGAGTGAAACTTGCCGGCCTCAAAAAGTTATTGAAGACATCGTTAAAATAGTCTGAGTGACGACAGTGGCTCAATCAAGCGACGAGAATACTTTTTGTGCGCAAAAACAAACAAAATAACGACTTTATTTCAACTCTTCATTTCCTTCTCGTGGGCCTCTAGTCAGTTAAACTAGTGTGTTTGCGTAGAGCTACGTCACACGCAGGCTCGCTATTGGCCGACGCTGGTCATGTGTGTGATGCGTGTGACGTACAACAACAGAAGCTAACGCTGTTACACTAGTTTAACCAACTCAGAAGGAAATGAATAGTTGAAATAAAGTCGTTATTTTTGTTTGTTTTTGCACACAAAAAGTATTCTCGTCGCTTGATAAACTTAAGATTGAGCCACTGTAGTCACTCGGACTATTTTAACAATGTCTTCAATAACTTTTTGAGGCCGGCAAGTTTCACTCCCTGAGGAAGCCTATGGACTAGAATGGAGGAGTGATCCAGCGCTCAGATTTCATCAAAAATATCTTCATTTGTGTTCCTAAGATGAACGAAGGTCTTACAGGGTTGGAACAACATGAGGGCGAGTAAATACTGACAGAGTTTTCATTTTTGGGTGAACTATCCCTTTAAGCCTTAAGTGTGGAATAAAGGAATAAAGTTCAAAAGTCGGACTGTAAGTGAATGAGGCATGATTGCCATTCACACCTTTATTAAAATGGCTGTAATCTATTACCACAATAGTAGCCTACTTGATCTGTTTAAAATGATTTCATTGATATATGCCTACTAAGGTGTTAAATTAAAAATCAAAATTAAAATCTAATCCATTAATTCATTTTTCTATTTTTGATCTGAGCACACAATCAGAAATTCAGAAAACCCATCGTTATTTTTTTTTCATTTTAGTTCAGGAAATAAATAATTGAAAAACAAGTCGTTTTTTATTTTTGGTTTTAATTTGAAAAAATGATTGAACGAATGATACAAAACATTGTAAGCTGTATTATTCACAACATTGAAATAGGAGGTGAGACAGGTCCGTGTACTTTTCTCGTTCATTCATTATTCTATTTCGGAATGAAAGATGAAATTTAAAAAAGGCTGCTGCTTGGTTTTTTGTTTAAATGAAAAAAAAGCAAATGGCTGTATTTTATTTTACAAATGTATTGTTGTATCTAATAATAATATTAGAAAATTGGACGACAATTCCGATCGTTTTTTAATTTGTAAAATTTATTTGTACGTTTATTGTGTTTAATTTGATTCAGAGCCGGCGCCATCCGAGCGCTGATGAGGGCTGTCTGGAACACCGAGAGGGGGCGTTCACATTTTTTCGTTTGTCAAATTTGAGTCGTTCTAGCGCTGAAATGTGTTGTTTTTTAAATCAAGTGATCAAAGTGCTCGTTGCCGCTTCGATCAGTATACAAGAATGCTTTATCTCAGCTTAATAATCCATCTGGATCTGATCTCATTTCAACCTCTTTTTTTACTGTATGCTAATTGCAATAGGCCTACGTTCGTGTGTGTGTGTGTGTGTGTGTGTGTGTGTGTGTGGGTCTGTTTTGTACGTTTTGTTGTGATTTCACCAGAACGAAACGTTAGTCTCCGCAACTGATTGAAGCGCGCGTCCGTGTGAAGAGTGCGCGAGCCACAAGACAACACTGTATCCGCTTCACTGATCGAAGCGGCAACACGCACTTTGATCACTTGATTTAAAAAAACAACACATTTCAGCGCTAGAATGACTCTAATTTGACAAACGAACAAAATGAATGCTCTTGCTAGTTAACTGGATATGTTTTATTAATTTGTATTAGTACACCCGTGCCGTGAAGATGTTTTTAAAAAGTGGTGGGGAGAATATCGACCCTGACAAAAAAGTGGTGACGTGCGTGAATGTGAACGCTCTGTGTTTCAGACGCCCAATCAGGGCTAGGTGTTTCAGACGCCCAATCAGTGCTCGGTGTTTCAGACGCCCAATCAGCGGTCTGTGTTTCAGACGCCCAATCAGTGCTCGGTGTTTCAGACGCCCAATCAGCGGTCTGTTTCAGACGCCCAATCAGTGCTCGGTGTTTCAGACGCCCAATCAGTGCTCGGTGTTTCAGACGCCCAATCAGCGGTCTGTGTTTCAGACGCCCAATCAGTGCTCGGTGTTTCAGACGCCCAATCAGTGCTCGGTGTTTCAGACGCCCAATCAGTGCTCGGTGTTTCAGACGCCCAATCAGTGCTCGGTGTTTCAGACGCCCAATCAGTGCTCGGTGTTTCAGACGCCCAATCAGCGCACGGTGTTTCAGACGCCCAATCAGTGCTCTGTGTTTCAGACGCCCAATCAGTGCTCGGTGTTTCAGACGCCCAATCAGCGCTCTGTGTTTCAGACGCCCAATCAGTGCTCTGTGTTTCAGACGCCCAATCAGTGCTCTGTGTTTCAGACGCCCAATCAGCGCTCTGTGTTTCAGACGCCCAATCAGCGGTCTGTGTTTCAGAAACCCAATCAGTGCTCTGTGTTTCAGACGCCCAATCAGTGCTCGGTGTTTCAGACGCCCAATCAGCGCTCTGTGTTTCAGACGCCCAATCAGTGCTCGGTGTTTCAGAAACCCAATCAGTGCTCGGTGTTTCAGACGCCCAATCAGCGCTCTGTGTTTCAGACGCCCAATCAGCGCTCTGTGTTTCAAAGCCCAATCAGTGCTCGGTGTTTCAGACGCCCAATCAGTGCTCGGTGTTTCAGACTCCCAATCAGCGGTCTGTGTTTCAGAAACCCAATCAGTGCTCGGTGTTTCAGACGCCCAATCAGCGGTCTGTGTTTCAGACGCCCAATCAGTGCTCGGTGTTTCAGACGCCCAATCAGTGCTCTGTGTTTCAGACGCCCAATCAGTGCTCGGTGTTTCAGACGCCCAATCAGCGGTCTGTGTTTCAGACGCCCAATCAGTGCTCGGTGTTTCAGACGCCCAATCAGCGGTCTGTGTTTCAGACGCCCAATCAGTGCTCGGTGTTTCAGACGCCCAATCAGTGCTCGGTGTTTCAGACGCCCAATCAGCGCACGGTGTTTCAGACGCCCAATCAGTGCTCTGTGTTTCAGACGCTCAATCAGTGCTCGGTGTTTCAGACGCCCAATCAGCGCTCTGTGTTTCAGACGCCCAATCAGTGCTCTGTGTTTCAGACGCCCAATCAGTGCTCTGTGTTTCAGACGCCCAATCAGCGCTCTGTGTTTCAGACGCCCAATCAGTGCTCGGTGTTTCAGACGCCCAATCAGCGCTCTGTGTTTCAGACGCCCAATCAGTGCTCGGCTGGCGCCGGCTCTGAGTCAAATTAATTACAATAAACGTACAAATAAATATTACATATTAAAAAACGATCAGAAATGTCATCCAATTTTCTAATACTATTATTTGATGACAACAATACATTTGGAAAACAAAATACAGCCATTTCTGCTTTTTTTTAAAAACCAAGCTGCACCCTTTTTTAATTTCATCTTTCATTACGAAAAAGAAATGAAGTTTTATTAACTAAGTTCGGGAGGAGCACGTTCAGATAATTAACACGAGTGGACAGCAATCAGCAATCAATGATAAGAGGGTACATATAGACTCAGCAGTCTTACCTCGATCCATTGACAGTTTTGCAGCATCCCCCCTCCACCCCTTCTCCACACTCCTAGTTCTCCACACTCCTAGTTCTATAAAATCACTTACATACGGGGAGTACTCTGGGTTCGGGCTGAATTGAATAGAATAGAAGCCGGCCGCTGATTGGCTTAGAAGCTTTCACTCAAAGCTTTCCTCGGGCTGCTTATTGGATGAACTGCTAGAATAAAAATCACTTACTACTCACTATAGGCCTGGGTCAAAATGGGCGGGCCCGGACCGAAAATGGGTGGGCCCAATGGTAGCGCCGCGGGTGGTTCCATTGTGTAGAGTTTCTGTTTGCCTGTTTGGTTTGATTAAGTGGTCACATGTGTTTCACGTTTCTTCGATTGGCTTGTTCTGTCCAGCTCTGCTTCACGTTTATTTGGGTTGTTCTGTTTTTGTGTAGTTCCTGCATTAATAAAGAAGACTGTGGCATTTAGATCTTTGGGTTTTTTATTGTGACACTTGTATGGAGCAACAATGATCAGCTCAGATATTAGAGGTATATTTAGTTAATTTCACGTCAACATTTCAGTCCCAGATTCTGTTAACTGTTATAAATGTTTGTTGTTCTGTACATGATTGCAGTTTCAGTAAACGGTTTCAGTAGTTTATGAGAAAATTTTCCTAAATTCACAGATTTACACAGCAAATGTTCTTTATCATATTATTTTAACTGAAAAGGAATTTTTCACACCATGATGAGGTGATATCAGTTTCTGAAAACTGGTTCCTATGATCATGAAACGGCATTTCTGTTTACATTACTTAGTGATTCAGGCGGAGGTTGCTGACTTTATCTGCAGCCAGAACATCAATTAAATTTTTACACTTAAATGGGTATAGGAGTTTTTGTATGTCCTAATTTGGGGAACAGACACAGTCTCTATATGATGATATCTAGGTGAAAGAGGCTCTATGTGATGGGATTTATCTGACCTTGGTGACGCGAGGCCGCTAGCAGACGGTCGGTTTAGCCAGTCTGTCTGCTTCCTGACCTGAGCCCCAGATTGTCATGTTTTAGCTCTAAGAATATGTGCCATATCCGTCTTAGCGGCTCCTAATTTAATAACAAATGATAATTTCAACAGAAGTGAATTAATCAAAACTAACTTTAGCTGGAAAATAACATTATTCAAGAACCGCTATAAACCCAAAACAATCTCTGTCACCTTAAATTAAATGTTTATCTCTGTAAAGCTGCTTTGAAACAATCTACATTGTTAAAAGCGCTATATAAATGAAGATGACTTGACTTGACTATATTACTAGAGAGAAGAGCAGCACCATCCCAGGAGGGATGAATACCATCTCTTTTCAACAGGTCAGGCTTGCCCCAAAAACTTTTCCAATTGTCTATGAATTATATATTGTTAGTGGTCTATATAAAACAAGAATCACTATTATTATTACTACTTTTTTGTCTTTTGCCTCCAGAGCAACCTTTGGTGTGTAAGTCTTCTCTACTGCTGTGAATACATCTCAAATTATGCATAGTCAATTATTCACAGTAAATTATTCACAGTAATGGCTGCCTATAGCAACACCAAAGCAATGCAGTTGAATCCTCTCAGAACACCTTAGCAACTACATATTCTGTCCATGTCTGGAGAGACAAAATGACCTTAAATGAATTAGCCGCTTGAACTACTGACAACATGTGTAAGAAAAACACAAGCTACCAGACTATCCACAACTGCTATAAGACTGTCTCTCACCAGGTATTGATCAATCAATTAATAAATCTCATATACGTTTGATTCAGATTATGCCTTTGTGGTTATGAAGTGGGAAGTTTAATAATTCAAGATCAGCGTGGTATTACTGTGTTTGTCATAACTCATGTTGTTACAGCAGTGGCAAGGATGAGGTGAGGATCTAAAAGCAGCAGAAGTTCATTAAAGATAAACATAAAGACAATCCAATATATTTTGAGGCATAAGAAGTGTGAACATAATCTGATCAGGAACAAGAATGCAAACAGTAAAGGCAACGACTGACTAAAACACTGGGTTATACACACATCAGGTAAACTAACATGATGACAAAGAAACAAGAAACACTTGAGGGAACAATTAGTTGCTACTCGCAAATGCCATGGGAATCTCTTAAGTGAGAACGAGAAGTTTAAAGCTTACAGGCTTCCGTCTTCTAGGATTTGTAATGGTTCAATTCTCTCAAGTCTGCATTCGATGCATCCTCAAAATCAACAACTCATCCGGGTTCTTTCAAGCGTCCTCTGTATTTCCGTTCTTCAGTATTGGAATTGAACTTCGACAGTTGATGATGATGTAGTACGAGAACACAAGGACACAAGATCGCTGAAGAACGCATATTGAGAAACTGACATTAAGAACTAATTAGGGTTGCAATGGTAACAAACAAGGGACACAGGAACAATGAGAACAGAAAATTACTTCAACCTTAAAGTCATTCAAACAGGAATCATGACACATGTGTTGTGTGTTTTATTTCAGAGTCAGTTCAGAGGAGAAGATGGAATGATTTGAGAGTGATACACCAGCTTAACACAATCACACACAAGAATGCGCATTAAATATACCATTTCTGTCATCTTTATTGTGACTCTGGTCATCATAGAAAAGGAAAACAACATTATTTCAAAGTAGGTGCTACTCTCAATCTCCTCTATTTATTATTCTGTATGTGTGAATAACAGTCAAAGATCACTTTAAAATCAAAAGTTGTCTGGTGTTACTCATTTTTCAATTTCTATTGTTGGAGAAAATTGCTTCTTTGAGAAGAGACTAAACATTAAAGGGATATTTCACCCAAAAATTATCATTCTGTCTCATCATGCGGTTCCAACCCTGTTTGACTTTCATTCTTCTGTGCAACACAAAATAAGATATTTTGAGGCTGTTGGGAACCAAACAAAACTGGTTATCATTGTATGGACAAAAACCTCCCCAAAATATCTTTGTGTTTTGCAGAAGAGAGAAAGTCATATATGCTTGGAAAGACATGAGGAAGAGTAAGTGATGACAGAATGATAATTTTTGGGTGAACTGACCTTTCAGGACTGATAGCAACTATCACGGTTTCCTCTGTCTCTTTCAGGGTCTCTGATAAACTGAGCACACAGCTAAGCCCTCTTCTGCTCGGCCCGTCTCTGTCCGCTCCACACAACGCCTCGGTAGAACTACACCTGGATCATCTTCTGGAGAATGCTTCGGTTGACCAATACGAGGATCATCTTCTGGAGAACTCGACCTGGTCCATCCAGCAGAGCGTGTCTCCAGCGTCTGCGTCAGGAGGACAGAAACACATTCTTCTGCTGGCCACCACTCGCACAGGCTCCTCTTTCGTTGGGGAGTTCTTCAACCAGCATGGATCAAACATGTTTTACCTGTTCGAACCGCTGTGGCATGTGGAGCGCATGCTATCGGTCGAGTCTGGCGGGACGAACGCCTCAGTCGCTGGGCCAGCGTATAGGGACGTTCTGCATCAGCTGTTCCTCTGTGAGTTCTCGCTGCTGGAGAGCTTCATCGAGCCGGCGCCGCAGGATCATGTGACGGCTTCGCTCTTCCGCCGCGAGTCCAGCCAGTCGCTGTGTGAGGATCCCGTCTGCACGCCGTTCGTGAGGAAAGCGTTCGAGCGCTATCACTGTCGCGTGCGGCGCTGCGGGCCGCTAAACCTTACGCTGGCCACTCAGTCCTGCAAGCAGAAGGAGCATCACGTCATTAAATCCGTCCGCGTGCGACAGCTAGAGACACTACGTCCGCTAGCCGAGGATCCCAGACTCGACATGAAGTTCATTCAGCTGGTCAGGGACCCTCGCGCCGTTCTCGCCTCTCGAATGGTTGCCTTCTCCAGCAAGTACAAGATCTGGAAGAGGTGGGCGGTGGATGAAGACCTTCCAGTGGATGAGGATGAAGTGAGAAAACTCAAAGGAAACTGTGACAACATCCGCATGTCTGCTGAGATCGGACTCAAACAGCCACCATGGCTTCGCGGACGCTACATGCTAGTGCGCTACGAGGACATTGCACGATTCCCAATGCACAAAGCTACAGAGATGTACAGCTTTATAGGCATTCCCTTTTCCGCAACGGTGGAAGAGTGGATCCTACAAAATACTCAGGCATCTAAGGAGGTCAGTGGAGTTTATTCCACCCAGAAAAACTCCTCTGAACAGGTGGAGAAATGGAGGTTCAACATTCCCTTCAAACTGGTTCAGCTGGTGCAGAAAGTGTGCGGCCCCACCATGACTCTGTTCGGCTACAAGTTTGCGGAAAACAAAGACATGTTGATCGATAAATCAGTAAGCCTGATCGAAGAGAGAACATTCTTATGATACTACTCAGACTTCAGGAAGAAGGCTTGACATTGACACCCTCCAAATGCGGGTGGATTTCAGGAGTGGCGAGTGACCAGTCACTCCTACTAGACACTTTTGCGGGTTGAAAATTATATATATAATAAATACATTTTTGTCAAAAATATAATTTCTCAATACATATCGATAATGAAATATTTGAAACTCTTCCAATACAAATTGTCTGCAGAATAGACACACGATACCAGCTGCGCTTTCTCGCTCTCTCGTCTCTCTGACAGCGAGTGACACACAAACCCGCCTCCCCTCACGCACTCGTTTCATTTGCTCCAGATGAATATTGTTGATGTTACAGGGCTTGAATTTTAGCGTGGGATTGTGTGTATTGCACATACTTTGAATCATTCCCGCAGATTTTTTGCTCAGACCCAACTAAGGATCCGTGCTTCAGGTCTTAAAGTACCTGCCATAAAGTTCACTGCAATTGACAGAAATTTCCGGCTTTCTGTGTTTTCACTGTTATACGATGGGGGTGCTATTACGCAACTTTTGAAAGAGTACTGAATCTCCGGATCAAAATACAGGCGAAGAAGAAGCAGAAACAAGCGATAACATATGTAAGCCGTTTTTTTTGACTAATGGCTAATTCAAAAGTGATGTACCCATGTTCATTTTTTTGGTTAAAAATGCATAGATAGAAATTATAATTGAGTTGAAGTGAGGGATTGCCTTGGGACATATCGCAGGTCTTTTCAACTGTATATACTGTATGTGTGTTTGTTTTGAGGGAAATGAGCTAACAGATGTTTCTGCCCTAGTTTTGTTCAGATATTCTTTACAAAAGACACAAGGGATTAAATTAATTATTTCCTTATTATATTTATACTCTGTTAGGCCAGTTTGTTATGAAGAACATATAGTCTCTTGTAATACAACTTTAAAATTTCCCTTGAGGGATTAATAAAATTCTTATATAATAATCTTACCTTATCCTAAATTCTTGATGTGTTTTCTGTTGAAAAGATTTTATCAAACAAATAATAAACAGGTGCTTTAGTTACTATACTTTGAGTGGTAGCTGAAAGTCTAAACATAAGGGACGTGTGAAATAAGATCTCTTTCAGTGCTGTTGCAAAAGAATACTTGAATCCAATAATGCCAGAACTGTTTTCTCCATAGAGTTTTTAAGTTGCACCTAAATCTGTAAGTACTAATTAGTGTCTAGAGTCCAGGAATACACATAACCCTTAGTAGTATGGCATTGGCCCTAGGTCTGCCAAACTCCTGCCCCGTCCCGTCATCTGCTAGCACTTAGCATCAGCCTTCGAGGAGGAAGACCCTGCTTTCTGTAGCAGCTAATCAGCTGTTTATTACTGAGCGTCTGCTATTTAGAGCGCCAGTGAAACTCTAACATGCTCATTTACGCAGAACCCCTCCTGTATGTGGTACAGACGATTTTCTCAAACTGACCTCACCCTCCCACCCACACGCAGTTCGACAGATTTCAGAGGAATGGCCCCATGCCTCCATTCACTCACATCCAGTTGAACATTTAAGCTCAGCGTGTGGAGATGCAAGCTTAGGTACAACATACACAATCTCAAACTTTTGCTTTTGATCTATAGCTTGAGTGACAAAATATATGTGCATCTTGCATCAAGGAACTTATAGCTCATGGACATTTTAAGCTTCATGAGGTCTAAAGGACCGGCGTGGTTCATGTGGGCTGTGTGCTAAGGGTGGAGCATGGGTATATGGTTAGAGCAAATATAGAATAGCAGAACCGCTCTCCACAGTCTCAGACAAACCTTTTTTCCTTGCAAGTAAAAAGAGGCCATTAAGCATCCAGACCACCACATCAGATAAGAAGAGGGCTGTAATATAAACCCCTTTGACAACAATGTGTCAGTGCACTGAAAAAACTATATTAAAGGTGCTCTAAGCGATGTCGGGTGACGTCACTTCTTGTTGACGTTTAAAGTATTGTCTATCAAAACGGAGGCTAGCTCGACCCTCCCTCCTCCTCATCCGCGCACTAACCCCCCAAACCCACCCCCAAATCCTGCTTGTCTGTTATTGGCTGGAACAGTTTGTTATGTTTCGTGGTAAGGTCTAGCCCAGTTTGTTTTTGTTGCCGTTTGTGGAGCCTGGGGTGTCTGCAGAGACCGCGTCTTTTACAGTGTGTTCAGGGGACAGGCAGCCAGCGGATAGAGGAGATGTTTGCTGTATGTGACAAAAAATGTTTGGGCCTAAAAAACGCGTGACATCGCTTAGAGCACATTTAACAGGGTTTAATCCGTCAAAAATATTATTCAACATTACTGAATCTACTTATACCAACAAAACTAATGTTTTTTGGTTAAATAAGGTGGAAATAGCTAACTATTGCATGTTACCAGTTTTTACGATATTGTGTCGTTTAGGCAAATCAGTTTTTCCAAATGCTGCCTGTATCCATTTAAGTGTAACATTAAAGTTAGATGATTAATCCAATTGTAACAATTTAAATTGTATCTTTTCCTGCTTTTAATTACCATTGATACTTTTACATTCAATCATTCAGCAAATTATTTTATCATAAACGGATTACAAATGAGGAAGATATCATGCAATTTGGTAGAAAAGTCACAATATTCTTTGTACACAATGTCAAGTTAAAAGTAAAATCAAGATTATAAAAAAAGCTAGAGAGGTGAAACTCAGAAATGAAGAGGGAGACCTTGGTTAATGGTTGATGGGAATTTTAACAAAAATGTGAAAAGGCGACTGTTATTCACAGACTCAGAGTCCTTGCAGCCCTGTGAGACCTGTAGCCATAACTGACTCATTTACAACTAAGGGGAATAATTCATGAAAGACAGTATTTGTCAGATAATTAATAACCAATATGATCTGTGTCTTAAAGCATAATAGAAGGGCCAGATCCAACCATGTTGCAATGATTCACATAGAACAACGGTAAGAGCTACAGTCGAGTTTCACTCATTCCTACATTTGTCCTCAGTTGTACAGTAAGTGATGTCAAACCTCAGGACCGGCCGCGTCTGAGAATGAGGCATCCGGAGAGAGAAAATAGCCACACGTACCTGAGCTTGACTGAGTATATAAACAATACTATTGATTCACCTGGTTTTATAAGAGTTTCCCTCAGGTTAAAACTTCCCCTTCATAAAGTTTTAACCAAAAGAATGAAAAGTCCTAAAGCAGCAAAAAAGAAATTTAAAGGATCAGACTTGAAAACCACAAATGTTTTTTGTTCAGACATCTCAAGAAATGATTTTAGCTGCCTCCTTTTCTCTGTTTGTCTTTTTGCTCAGAATAGATTTTGCTGCAAACTTTCACATTCCTTTGTGTGTGTGTGGCAAATGCCATGCCTCTGGTTGGTGTGTTAGTGGCTACTTCATGCCCACAGTTAGTGAATGCATCAGTTATCGTATCTCACTGTTTGTCTAACTCGCATTTTAGAATATTTTGTAAAGCACAGGAAAAACACAACCTCTCCCTGCAAAGTATTTAACCTGCAGACTATTTGTTCCATACGTTAATTACTATCTTTGAGCTTCTGAAGAGTTTAGGATTGCTGTTCAGAAATGAACTAAAGCAGACCAGGGTCAGTATCCTAACTTTCTTATCAAAGTTTCTAAATTACTCAATGTTATGAACTATGAGAGTTTTTAAATGTTTTTGTACTGAACCAACACACATATTATTCACTGCCTTATTGCTACTCCAACTAAGTTTGAGTAAAGAGACATTTTGTTCCTGATTAATTGCTCAATGTTGATCTGGGCCCGTATTCATACAGAATCTTAATGGAAAGAGTAGCTCCTAGTGACAAAATTCTAAGAAAATTCTTAGAAATGTGGGCGTTTACTCTTAAAATTAAAGAAAAAATCCTAGTAAAGAAAAAAGTAATTCAGAAAGCATCTTAACCCTTAAAAGAGGTCTTAAGGTCAAAATTGTTAGGAGTATGGATGAGGACTTTTAAGAGGCTTAAGAGTTTCTTTAGCAGAGGAGAAAATGACAGAACGATGAAGAGGGAGAAGAGATGTGTTGCAGACAATAGATGACAGTGAGTTAATAAGATGCTATAGATTAGATCGTGGAGGGATCATGTTTGTGACTGATCTTATTAGAGACGCGCTAATATCTCCGACACCGGGCAGGAATGCCATAACGCCAGAAATTAAAGTAATCACTACATTAAGATATTTGGCAAATGGGAAAGTGCAATAAAGCAGCAGTGATTTGGGTCTGTCACAACCGTCTGTAAGCAGTGATCACACAAACATTACAGCACTTTCAGAACCTCTTCTTGTGTTGCAGTTCATTTAGTTTCCACTGGACATTCCCACCTTCCAGGCTCAAAAAAGCTGCAGTTATGAATATAGCAGGCTTCCCTGGTGCGCACAAGCAGGGAATGAACCGTTAATGTGCGCTATAAACTCCCACTTCCGCTTCTCGCTCCATGCTGTGACACTTTCCTTTAATGATGGCCTAGTGTTCATCCACTAACTGGGCTAACGGTAAACACGGTTCTTCTGACCAGTCGGGCTTTCTCATCTTTCTTGTTTTTTATTCCATGTTTGCTATATTAAAACAAACATTTAAACCACCACTTAAATAGACAGCATTCAGTGTAATTGGAAAGAGTGTAACAATTTGTATCATTCTAAGCCAATCAAATACCTTAGGAAATTAACAGCAAGGTAAAATAAAGGATTTATATACATAAATATAATGTGTGTGTGTGTGTGTGTGTGTGTGTGTGTGTGTGTGTGTGTGTGTGTGTGTGTGTGTGAGTAAACTCTATCCTTAAAATGGCTCTTTTTTTTCCTTCTTGGACAACCAACCAATCACAGTCTTCAAAAGATTGTGTCATACATAGCAGGGGGTTCAGCCCCGCCTCCTCACTGAGAGGAGAGTTTTTGTCTTTTCCTTACTCAGAGTTGCTCTCAGATCGTTCCCGAATCGCTCTTAAGCGAAGACTCCTACGTAAAAGTTTTTAAGCTAAATGAAGAGTTTTCTGAAATGATTCTTAGACTCTTTATGAATACGGGCCCTGAAGTCAGCTACTCCATGCTTACTTAAAGTCCCCCTACAGGCAATAGTTGTATCGCTTAAAACTCATATTTTATCACCAAAATGACAAATAAAATAAAAAAATATCAGTGAAAATAATTTTCTCATGTCTTAAAATAGCTTGAATGTAGCTCTACACCCTTGCTTCATTTATACGCGGATTCATGAATATGCAAATAAGCCCCGCCTCCACTCACTCACAGCAGCTCAGAATACCTGATCCACTCGCTCAACCCTACTGTAGAAATACTGGTTTAAATCAAACATATATGTTTGAACCAGAAACTGATTCAGAAGAAAAAGTGGAAGAGTGAACTATACAGTGTCGTCTACAAAGTCGATGTATCAGAATGGTAATGCGTTTTTTTTTTCTTCTTTTATTAACAGACAGACATACAGACCAAAATAGTGCATTAACGAACAATATAGTAATTCCATAATTCCAGAAGTGAAAATAACAGTGTGTGTGTGTGTGTGTGTGTGTGTGTGTGTGTGTGTGTGTGTGTGTGTGTGTGTGCATAAGCAAAATAACCATTTATTATTTATCACCATCATCATTACCATCACCACCACCACCACCACTCCTCACCACCAACATTCTGCCAACATTGTATCAGTCAATTTATTTATTCAGTTTCTTATTTCCATCTTTCCTCCTATGAAACAATTACCATTGTCAGCACTCCTCAAAAATAATAGATACTTTAATAAGATAATATAAGATATAAGATAACCCCCCCCCCCGCATCTCTTCAATCCCTATTTTCTCCTAAAAAAAATTAAAAAAAATTTTTTTTTGTATGTTATGTGTAGTGTTTAATGTGCATTAAAACAAGTACAGTGTGAGATGCTGTCCCATGGAAACCACTTCTCTCCTGTCTTGCCTGTGTCACGGAGCGCGCAGCTGTCACTGAGCGCGCGCCTTCACCTCTCCCCGAGCTCACACGCTCTTTGTCACCTGAGTTCTAGAACTGCACTTCCCATCTTTCCCCTCTGCTATCATTAGGTTCCATCCCTGTCTGGTTTCCCCGTTCAGTCTCATCACTCCCACCTGTTAATCATCATCTACCCTTTATCTGGACTGCTCAGTTCTATGTTTATTGCGAAGTCTTGTTTTGCCACGCTACATGTTGATACGTGCTCCTCTGATGTTTCATGTCAGTTATTCCTTGTTTCATTACCTGTTTCAATAAAGTGCTGCAGATGGATTCGATTGCCTCCTCTCCGTCATTACAGACTGTTTTAGGTTTTTCAGTGTATATATACATATGTAATATATATATTTTTCTCTCTATTCTACGTTGTGGTGCATTAAAAACACATGAAAAGATTAGGGGGTAATTTTGGAAACAATCAATTGATTTAACTACAGCAGTAGTGAAAACACCAGGGGACTCATGTACAAAGACTTGCGTTGAATTCATACTAAAACATTGCGTACGGACAAAGCTGTAAATGTGCGTACGCACAAAAAAAAAAACCAGATGTATGAATCTCTGCGTACGAAGGATCCCACGTATATTCTCTTTGTACATCCCAATTAACGTAAAAATGAGCGCACATGCACGAGCACAACGCCCCACCCAGTCTCCTCCCTTAATTAAATACATTTAAATATGGTAATGAGTCCACTTTGGCAAAAGAAAGGAGTAAGAAAATGGCTAAAGCAAGCGGCAAGAAGCGAAACTTTACAGAAAGTGAATCGGAGGTGCTACTAGCGGAGGTAGAAACGAGAAGAAAAAATATTTGGAACTTTGTCCTCCGGAATTATTAACCAAAGGAAAAAATATGAGTGGGAGAGTTTGGCTGATGCCGTCAATGCGGTGGGATCTGAAAGTCGCACTGTAAATGACCTTAAAAAGAAATGGTCTGATATAAAGGTGGACGTTAAATGGAGAACTGCTGCGCACCGACAAAGTGTGGGAAGAACAGGCAGTGGTAAAGGGGTCGATGAACTTACACCACAACAGAGAGTTGCCTCAATTATGGGTGACACTTTCCTCTCTGGAGTAGTATCTGCTGCTGTGGGAGACTCGGATTTACTACAGGACTTCCACGAAGGTAACCAATATTATCTGCACGTTTATTGAATGGAAATGTTTCCAATTCACATTTGCAAATTCTTCTTCAGATGGCGCCTTTATAGCAATGTGTGTGTCGATGTGCAGTCGATCGCTCCGATTACATTAGGAAAACCGGCTATCGCTGCAAATTGCGTTTTAATGTTTGGCTGGTCAACTGCATCATATGGGAACCTTATATACCCAGTAGACATGCGGATGATCCCGACCCATACCGCTGGCATTGCGCGGCTCAAAGACGACTGGCTTATTCCTGAGCGGTCTGCCAGTTCCCTTTGGAAAGAACCAGTTGCCAGGAAAGCAAGTGTTGTCAGCACCTGCAACGGAACGGGTATTGCGTGGCTCCTCGCCGTCTCTCTCTCTAGATTCGGACCCAACTCAGCACAGAGCTCCAAGAGGATAGCCCTTGGAAATCTGAAATGGCTGATAAGCCAGTCATCATCCTGGGCCAGAAAATCATTGTGGTCCCTAAAACCTCGTTCTCTTCGGATTCTGCCATTCGCAATGTCCTCTAATAAGGCCAAAGCTGCCATTGCCATAGACTAAGGGTTGTATCAATTTGCATATGCTTTTATATGTTCTTACTTAATTGCATAATTGATAGAATATTCCCATAAGGCTCGTGTGAGAATATATGTAAATTATTTTATAAATTGCAAATTAATAGCAATGCTTCAGGTGGTAGTGCGATAGACTTGTAGAACAATTCGTTGTGTAATGTTTGCAACTTAATTTCATTGCCTGTAAGAGTCGCCAACGGACAAAAACTATGGAGAAATGTACGTACGCCAGACATGAAATTGGCGATGAGGAACGCACATTCTCACGTTAATTTAACTGTTAGTACATCCGACCATGAGCGTGAAAGCTGGCGTACGCAAATTTTTTGTGCGTACGCAAGATTGATACATGAGGCCCCAGGTTAGTAATTCCAAAACAGTACTAACAATGGTAATGGTAATAATAATAATAATAATAATAACAATAACAATAATGATACTGATGACAATGATGGCAATGGTGATAGCAATGATGAGAGCAACGACAATAACAACAGCAATTACAAAAAAAAAAATCTAAAAATAAAACAAAAAAATAGTAATCATAACAGTAACCATAATGATAATAATGGCAATGATGGCAAAAATAACAAAAATAGAGTAATATCCGTGGGTTGATTAAAAAGGTGGGAAGAGTCGGAGTTGAAAGGAGAGAGAGGATTCATAGTTGTAAGAGGTCAGAAACTGTTGGATGGCAGAGGTTGGTTTCAGATGCGTAATTATAAGGGGGAGATGTGCATTCCATTGTAATGAAGTCTGTAATAAGATTTTTCCAATGATTAATGTGTATTTTGTTACGAGTTTTCCAGTTCATGAGGATAGTTTTCTTGGTGATGGTTAGAGCTATGAGGAGCATTTTAGAGTTTATAGTTTTATCAGTGATTATTGTGAGGTCCCCCAGCAAGCAAAGAGAGGGCGATAGTGGGATGTGGCAGCCAACTAAAGTGGATAGTGACTGTGTGACCTCTTCCCAAAAGTGTTTGATTGTAGCGCAGTGCCAGGTTGCATGGATGTATGTATCTATAGAATTGTGATTGCAATGTGTGCAAACTTCTGATGTGAAACCCATTTTGGCTAATCTATTTCCCGTGTAGTGTGTTCTATGAAGTGTTTTGTATTGTATTAATTGAAGATTAGTATGGCGAACAGGACGGCCGAGGGACGTGAGAACGGCGCGAGGCCGGTGGTGCGATTGCTAATGAGCAACACCTGTGAAGCACACCGGTCTCGCATCTCTCACGGAGGAGCGGAAGCATAAAGGAGGAGCGACGACTTTGATGATCGAGAGAGGAACAGGCCTGTATTTTAGTTGTGTTTGTTTTTGTATTTTATTTTAGCCAGCAGTCGTCCGCGAGGGGCTGCTGGCAGTTCCTTATGTTTATTTTCGGTAGCCAGCAGTCGTCCGCGAGGGGCTGCTGGTGGTATTTTGGTTGTTTGTTTTATTTTAAAAAATAAAAACACAAATAAAATACAGGCCTGTTCCTCTCTCGATCATCAACGTCGTCGCTCCTCCTTTATGCTTCCGCTCCTCCGTGAGAGATGCGAGACCGGTGTTGCTCATTAGCAATCGCACCACCGGCCTCGCGCCGTTCTCACGTCCCTCGGCCGTCCTGTTCGCCACAATTAGCATTTTTGGACATGAGAAAGATGTTTTTACAGATTTGGGTCCAGAAGTTTGTATCAGGAGCTATTGAAAGATCGTTTTCCCATTTTATTGTTGGTAAGTCTATGGTCTGAAGTTGATTTGAAATCATTTTGTATATTTTAGAGAGAAGTTTCTTTGGAGAGGAAATGTTAACCAAGTCTGATATTGGCGGTGGAAGTTCTAAATTTGTGGCTCTGATGTTTATTTTTGCCAGAACAGAAGATTTGAGTTGTAAGTATTTTAAAAATTCATTGCTCCCGGTGCCAAACTCCTGGGCCATTTGCGGAAATGTTGTTAATGTGTTAGATTTGAAAATATGGTTAATGTGGGTGATACCCCTTTCAGCCCATGTGCCAAAATTCGGTGTTTTCTTATTGCTTATGAAGTCACGGTTGTTCCACAGTGGGGTGAGATTAGATGGAGCTAATATAGAATTTGTGATTTGGTGAAGTTTCCACCAGGCTGTCAGAGTGGCAGCTATAGTTACTGCATTAAAACATGTGTGTTGTTTGATTGATTTAGTGAGGAATGGTATGTCAGCTATATTTAATTCTTTGCATAGTGATTGTTCTATATCTAGCCATATAATATCGGATTGGGTGGGGTGGATCCATTTGTATATGTATTGCAGTTGGTTAGCCATTGAGTAATAATGAAAATTTGGTGCTTCTAGTCCTCTTTGAACCTTGTTTTTCTGTAGTGTAGTGAGTTTTATCCTTGGTGTTTTATTTTTCCAGTAGAAGTGAGTGATAATGGAGTCTAGTGATTTAAACCAGGTGAGTGTGGGGTGAGTTGGAATCATTGAGAATAGATAATTAATTTTTGGTAAAGTCGTCATTTTTATTACTGCTATCCTGCCAATTATGGAGATTGGAAGGTTGAGCCATCGAAGCAAATCGTCTTCTATTTTTTTTTAGCAGTGGTGTGAAGTTGAGTGTTACCCTAACCCTAACCCTAACCCCCACTCTGACAGTCTGGAGGAGATCTTAATGCCTAAGTAAGTGATGTAATCATGACATATAGGTATAGGTGATTGGTGGGGTGCCACATCCCATTTGGTTTTATGTAAAGGGAGGACGGAAGATTTGTTCCAGTTTATTGCGTAGTCTGATATTTTTGAGAAGGACTGGATTGTTTTAATAATTTCTGGAGTAGATGCTAGGGGTTCTTGTAAAAATAGTAGAATATCATCTGCATAAAGTGAGATTTTATGTGTTTGTTGTAGTGTTTCAATACCTTTGATTGCTGGGATTTGGCGAAAAGCTGCTGCTAAGGGTTCAATAAAAATAGTGAATAGGGATGGAGAGAGTGGACATCCCAGCCTTGTCCCCCTGTACATTGTGAAGCTTTGTGAGGTCAGTCCATCGGTTGTGACTGTGGCAGAAGGTGATGTATATAAAATCTTGATCCAGTTAATAAATGACTCTCCAAAGCCAAATTTTTGTAATGTGTTGAATAAAAATTTCCAGTTGACCCTATCAAAAGCTTTTTCAGCGTATAATTGTCACGTTTCAGTGTGTTTAGTTCTGTTTTGTGTTCTGGTTTACCCCTGTCTTTGTGATTTTGGTTCAGTCCTGTTAGTTTTCCTGCTCTGTCTAATTAGCTATTGCCTTCACCTGTGTTCAGTTAATCTTCCCATTAGGCCCTGTTCATTTAAGCCCTGTGTTTTCCCTCAGTGTTTGTTGATCGTCGTCGTTGTATGGTTGTGTTTCTTGAAGTCCTGGAATGTTTTCTCTTTTGGTTTTGATAGTTAATGAATAAAGCATCTTCATTGAGCTCATTCTGTCCTCGTCTTCAGTCCCCTGCGCACAACCCTGACAGAACGATCAACCAGTACAAAATACGAAGATGAGTGGAAGGAAAAAGAACAAGAAGGTGAGCCACATTGAAACACCTATCCTCTTCCAAGAGGAGCGCTTTCTAGAAGATAATGCGGGGCTGTACCTAGAGTTATATAATGATGTGACTCAGGATGAAGAGGAACTGAAACGCAGATTACTCTGGTAAAGGACCTAAATATGACCTTGCTGGAGTTTGTGGATCACACGCTGTGGGTGTGTGGATCTAACTACGTCATAGAAGATCTCCCACTCCAACCAGTTCCAAGCCCGCCAGCGCCCGAGCCCATCGCCTGCCCGCCAGCGCCCGAGCCCATCGCCTGCCCGGCAGCGCCCGAGCCCATCGCCTGCCCGGCAGCGCCCGAGCCCATCGCCTGCCCGGCAGCGCCCGAGCCCATCGCCTGCCCGGCAGCGCCCGAGCCCATCGCCTGCCCGGCAGCGCCCGAGCCCATCGCCTGCCCGGCAGCGCCCGAGCCCATCGCCTGCCCGGCAGCGCCCGAGCCCATCGCCTGCCCGGCAGCGCCCGAGCCCATCGCCTGCCCGGCAGCGCCCGAGCCCATCGCCTGCCCGGCAGCGCCCCGAGCCCATCGCCTGCCCGCCAGCGCCCGAGCCCATCGCCAGTGTCTGCCGTTCCCGTTCCTGAGCCGGTGTCTGTTCCCGTTCCTGAGCCGGTGTCTGTTCCCGGACCTGTCCTTCTCCCCAGGAGAATTTTTTTTGGGGTGGGGGGGGGCGTGCAGTGTGTCCTCTAAGGGGGACCATGGAGGTCGTACTGACAGGGTCCGCACCGCCGTGGCCGCCCGAGGGGTCTTCACCGCCGTGGCCGCCCGAGGGGTCTTCACCGCCGTGGCCGCCCTCAGGGGTCTTCACCGCCGTGGCCGCCCTCAGGGGTCTTCACCGCCGTGGCCGCCCGAAGGGTCCCGCTCGGCCCTGGACGCCCGAGGGTCTAACAGCTCCGCCCTTGACGCCTGAGGGTTCGTCTGATCCGCCCTGCCCACGTGCTGCTCCACCCTGGACGCCCGAGGGTCTAACAGCTCCGCCCTTGACGCCCGAGGGTTCGTCTGATCCGCCCTGCCCGCGTGCCGCTCCGCCCTGGCCACGCCCGCGTGCCGCTCCGCCCTGGCCACGCCCGCGTGCCGCTCCGCCCTGGCCACGCCCGCGTGCCGCTCCGCCCTGGCCACGCCCGCGTGCCGCTCCGCCCTGGCCACGCCCGCGTGCCGCTCCGCCCTGGAGGCTTCCTGCTCCAGATCGGCCTCCCCCTCGTCAGCCTCCAGGGCGCCACCCTCCCACCCCTTTAGATGTTATACGGTGCGAGGACGCGCCTTCGGGGAGGGGGGGAGGTACTGTCACGTTTCAGTGTGTTTAGTTCTGTTTTGTGTTCTGGTTTACCCCGTCTTTGTGATTTTGGTTCAGTCCTGTTAGTTTTCCTGCTCTGTCTAATTAGCTATTCCCTTCACCTGTGTTCAGTTAATCTTCCCATTAGGCCCTGTTCATTTAAGCCCTGTGTTTTCCCTCCGTGTTTGTTGATCGTCGTCGTTGTATGGCTGTGTTTCTTGAAGTCCTTGAATGTTTTCTCTTTTGGTTTTTGATAGGTAAGTTAATGAATAAAGCATCTTCATTGAGCTCATTCTGTCCTCGTCTTCAGTCCCCTGCGCACAACCCTGACACTAATGTGGCAATGAGAGTATTTTTCTGTTGTACTGATGAGTAATGCATTAAATTGAATAACCTGCGGGTATTGTTGGTTGCGTGTCTGCCTTTTATAAAGCCGGTCTGATCAGGGTGGATGATATAAGGTATAATTTTTTCAATTCTATGCGATAATGCTTTGCTAATAATTTTTATGTCGACATTTATAAGTGAAATAGGACGGTAGTTAGATGTGAAGGTGTGGTATTTGTTAGGTTTAGGAATGAGTGATATAAGCATTGTATTCATGTGGGATGGGAATTTTGCATTATGTTTTACTTCTGTTATTGTTCTACTAAATAGTGGGTATAAAGTTGACCAAAAAAGTTCGTAGAACTCAGCAGGGAAGCCATCCGGTCCTGGTGCTTTATTAATTTGCATGTGTTTTAGCGCAGAGTGAAGTTCTTTTTCAGTGATTGGTAATTCGATTGGTAGTTCATTTGTTCCAGGTTAAGTTTTGGTAGAATGGCGTTATCGAGGAATTGGGTTATGTCTTCTTGATTTGGGTCCAGATCAGATGAATATAATTTTGTATAGTATTCTTTAAATATTTTGTTTATCTCAATTGGTGAATTAGTTAGCTTCCCTGCTGAGTTTCTAATTGAGGTTATAGCTGTTTTTTCTTTATTTCTTTTGATTTGACTGGCTAGATTCTTTACGTATTTATTGCTATGGTGGAAAGTTTCCTGCCGAAGTTTGTGAATCAGAAACTGATTTCTTTTGTTTATTTCATTAAGCAAAAATTTATTTTTTCTTAATTCTTTATAGATGGTTTTTGATTGGTTATTTGCATGTAAAATTTCTATTTTTTTTATTTTTTTCTTCCAGTTGGACTTTTTTCTTTGTCCTTTTTTTAATGGACTGAATATGATATAATTTTTCCCTGTAATACTACTTTCCATGTTTCCCAGAGCAGTGATGCTGGTGACTTTGGGGAGTAATTTATTTCAAGGAAGGATGTCCACTCTCTCTTGAAGGAGCTGTCAAATTCTGGATCTTTCAAGAGAGATGTATTTAAACGCCATCTGGTGGGGTGCCTCTGTATTGCAGGTTTTATTGCACTCCATGTGAGTTACCGGAGAATGGTCACTAATAATGATGGGATGAATTTTGGTTTCTATGATATTTGGAATGATGAATTACTGGTTAGAAAGAAGTAGGTTTGGTGGACATTAGAATAAAAAGTGTATTTTCTGGCGAGTGGGTGTTGTAGCCTCCAACCATCGCCAAGCCAAAATCACTCATGAACTGTTTTATTGTTTGAGGACTGCCAGGATTCCCTGTATGTTTTGACCTGTCCAATGATGGATTGATTACAGAGTTATAGTCTCCTCCTATGATTGTTGGACCGCTGGAAAGGTTTGAAAAAGAGGAAAAGAAATTTAAAAAGGAGGGATCATCAGAGTTTGGTCCATAAATGTTGCCAATTGTGATTGGATTTTTATTGTATTATATACAACAAGACAGGAGCAGGGGTCTTTTGTCTATACATCATTTCACAGTTTCTAGAATCAGTAAAGCCAGGGAGTAGTGTCCTTGTCTCTGAACAATTGTCCATCAATATATAATTTGTCTACTGTAATGATTGCTTTTTTTACCTTGATTAATCATTGCCTTGCGGATGGGGAAGAGTAGCTTACGTCTGCGGATGATTTTTTTGTGGGAAATTGATCGTTGAGTCCGTAAAGGGTCCCTTTTAGCTGCCGGCCCTGTCGCTGAACCAGTACTTTTTGTTTGAAATGGTTCAAATTTTACGGTGTGATGGGCCGGAATCGAGTGGAGTTGAGGAGTTTCTGTCCTAAACGATGTACGCGATGGGAAGATGATGCGCTCCACAGTCTCTGGTGTAAGTTTGAGCTTGTTAACCATGAAGTCCTTAACAGATTTTTCAGGGTCTTTGGTGGATGATTCGGCAATTCCGTAAAATATTAAATTGTCTCTCATACTTTGTGATTGTAAGTCCAGGATGGTTTCTTGTATAGCTTTGTTCTCAGCTGTGACGGAGGTGAGTTGAGTGTTTACAGTGGAAAGTTCAGCGGTGAGTGTGCCCACGGAGCTTTTAAGTGATTGGGTTTCTTCTGTGAGCAAATCGACTTGTTGTTGACTGTATTCCAGGCTATGGCGGCGGTTTTTGTAATTCTTTGTGAAGTACTTCGATTAGTGAGAGTCTAGAATCCAAGTTCGATAAGCGCTCGTTGATTGAGAAAAGTATGTCAGAACAGCAGTTTGTTTTGACAGGAGTGGTTTGTTGGTGATGTTGGTGACGACGAAAAATCAGTTGGTATGGGATAGTTCGAAGTGCGCATTCTTTTGGCTTTGCGTGATTGGCCCATTGTACAAAGTCTATTGAGCATTTGTCAATATAGCCTCCAGGTGGTCCAGGGTCCGAGTCGTAATCCAGGTTTTTAATCTAGGGGATAAAGTTTGTTGTCTTTCTAGCAGCAGCGCGCTTGCCATGTTTGAATCACGCACCCAATCACACCCCGATCACCTATGTACACCTGTTGACCATTTTTGGTCATGGTAATGCGTTTTAGGTATCGCTCTTTACAACGTTGGACCATAACGGTAATTAATTTGATTTGCTTTTTCTTGATTACGTTATCAAAATGCTAATAATGCTAATGTGTCGCAGACAGCTGCCTTCTAAAAATCAGCGTTTTTTTGGAAAAACTGAACAACTCAGAACATCAGTGAAAGGCATATAGTTTATCATAACAACGTAATATACATCATATTCATAATTCACCCTGCTATAGTTCTATATCCGATTTTTCACATCAACAGAAAAACATACTGGAATAACCTTCTTCTCTTGAGACTCCCCTGGTTCAGAGAATAGTTAATGATATGCTAAAGCCCCGGCCCCCTAGCGACGGGATTGGTTACAACATACTTGTGACGTCGAGAACAGGGGCAATTTCAAATTGTGTTTTTGTTAAAACTGCAGTTTTAAGGAAAAAAAATATCATCAGTGGTTTTGACTGATGAATATGCACATGGTTTGTTTTAAAGCATATTTAAAACACCACGTAAACATATAAACAACATTAAAAATGTGATTTTCATCGCAGAGAAATCATTGTCATCTGATGTCCTGCATCACATGATTCTCACAAGGCTCTGAATATGCCATTGTGCTGCTGTGATGTAAACTGAAGACCTCACGGAGAAGGGGCTAAAGTCATTAAACTGGATATATCAGAGTCTCCTTAAACCCTCTCATTTAGTCATTTAGGCACGGCTGTGGTATCTGTCAGACGTACTAGACAGACAGACGTGGTGAACTTCATCCATCTTGTTTACGCTTTCACTTCCGTTCTCACACATTATATCATCACACAACACATGAACACAATTAGAATCTGCAAGTCTTCCGGAGTCATCCTTTTATTTTTATCTGTACAAAACAGCTCGTTATGCTGCTTGATATTGCAACTCATGACAGGCAATCTAATGGTTTTATCTGATCTTGTCAGTTTTATAATTTAGGTTCATTTTTAATGAATTTAATGAATTTTAATACTTATAGATGTTTAATACAAAAAATTAGAATGGTATTTCACTCATCTGATTGACCTAGTTTTCTAACCCGTGTCTAATAACACACAAAACAAGCATGTGTCTAATTAAAGAACACAAATTTTCACAGAATATTTCATATTTAATGGCATTTAATTATTTTGTTATTCATTTTCATTCCATAAACCATTTTGACCAGCAGGCCATCTTGTGGCGATTCAGAGAACTTGCAACAGTGAATTATTTTGTGAAGCATTTGGTTCAATTGATTCAGAGTTTAGAAAAGCTGTTTCTTCCATAACTACGCTATATAGTAATATTCTAGTGATTAGGACTGGCTGGATCCAGTTTAAAAACTCAGAGCAACTACTGGAATTAAATTATATATCTGTGCAGTTGTGCATCATGGGTGGGAGAAACCAAGTGTGGATGAAGGGGATCATTTGTTGTTTTAAAATGTAACAGTTGTTCAAAGGTTAAATATGTACAGTTTACATGATTGTTAAATATATTTTATATTAAAAATAATTTATATTGATTAGGGGAAGTACAAAAATTGAGGTTAATTTGTTTGGTGCAGTTAATTTGGGGGTTACCTACTTAACTATTAGTCTAATGGTTGTGCCCATGGGTATAAATGTTCACAGTTTGGCTGCACTTTGTTAATGGCTGAAATGGTTGCTGGACGAGGTGAGACTGATTGAAAGCAGATGGATTTTGATTGGAAAAAGTTCATCAAAAGGTATTTATTCACACCCTATCTTAAATTTTCTTTGAAATATTTGCCCTGTTTGTGTATATTTGAAACTGCATTGGTTAGAGGTTTAAGAATACTTGAAAAACAAAGCCAGTGTATGTATTTTGAGTTTGGAGTAAATGGCTTGAAGCCAATCAGGAGTTGATGTTGGAGCGTGTGCAGTTGAGTAATGGTCTGGACTCTGATTTTACCATTACCATTTTTAGATAAACATAAAATACCAAGTTAAAAAAAATGAGGGTTAGGATTGTACAGAATTTATACATCAAAGTTAAGACATAAAAATAAATTATATATATTCTGTGACATCATCAAAATGGCGCCCTGAAGACCGTGTGGTTGCTGCACCAAATTGAGTTTATTGCTCTTAATATTTAATTTCACCTTTGCATGGTGTAGTAACCTGAGTTACAAAAAACATGTCATTCAGTGAACTTCCAGTAATCACTTATTGTATTGTTTTTTTTTTTATTTAAAAAAAAATAAGTAAATGTTTTGATTAACTACTTGTCAGTAAAGACTGGTCAAGCTCTGTTTGATATGGGGTGGCCAGTTGATCGCCTGTAATATAAGCGGAAGTAGAGGTTTAGTTATTTTTGTGTAATGTAAATTCTGTTAAACAACAGTTTCATCTATACATGAATGACAGCATTACTGAATAAATAACAATTTTAGCATCTTAATTATATTTATGGATAAATGAGAATATTAGCGTTGACCAATATGCATTAAACTTACTATTAATATTTGAATGCACTTATTTTATTTGTGTCATTGATTTATTTTAGATGCCCATGAACGGTGTAGCTAGGCACTGTAAAAAGTCAATGCAGACCCAGTAATGTGCAACATATCAATGTAAAGGCAGTTTCTGTATGCTTATTAATGTTGACTTGTTTTGATCTATTTAGGTTTTATTTGCGGCCCTAGTAGCGTAACTGGCCAGCTGCTAAAAGACTTGAAAACACCCTCAATGTTTGCCATTTCTCTTTTGCTGGCATTTTGGAAAATGTATGGTTTAAATGTTGAATATGTATCATGCTAACTTCTGTTTTCTCTATATAGGTCTGAGATCTGATTTGGTTCTCTAGAAGTTCTGGCCAGAAACTTCTCACAATCAAACTTTCTAACAATCCCTTTACACTGCATGCATTTAAACCCACATGTTCCATAAATGACCAGTATGTCTTTTTTAAAAGTTCTTTAAGAGTCAATTTATTTAAATTGATCACTTCCTTTGAGATCATGACCTAAGCTTAATTGTGAAAGTTACTTTTTGTTATCTTATGGTGTTGCAGGAGTTATTTAGGGCCATGAAAGGCATCCTGACTCTCTTGAGCACAGAGAGATATGGGCGTCCCAAACTTATTGGTGCCTTTCCTGTGTGTTAATGGGGCGTTTTCCATGGTGGTTCTATTAGAGGTGCTGTTTTAATCTGAGTTTTTTTTTCTTATGCTGTGAAGGGTCTTGCTATAATAAAGGCCTATTTATGTACGTGTCTCTTGTTTGTCCTATTGCTGATGTGACTAGTTTTAGACTCTTTACTGACATCTATCAATGTTGAAACCGTATTGTCTTGGAGTGGACCATGCACATCTACAAGGGTTTTTTAAAAACAGAAGTTAGCCTACATTACTGAATTGTTTTGCAAACAGTGAATGTAAAGATCTAGTGAAACGGGCTACTATGCTGAAATTTCTATTGATCAGTAGTGTTTGTAAAAAGTCACTAGGTATATATTAGCCTGTCATTATAGAATAGCATATTCTATAATTTATATTAGTGATTTAGAAATACTCTGGTACAGATAAATACTCTAAGAAACGGGGGCAGCAAACGTCTAACGGCGTTTCATTGGGCTGGATCTGCATTATCACCCCTAGAGAAATGGCTTTTGTGTTTCTTACTGCATTTCTAAATGCTAATTAATTTTTTTTTAAAAGAATCTCCTTTTGCGCAGATCTGTAGCATTAGTTCTGGTAATTGTTTGGGACTGCATGATTTTGTTCATTAGCACTGCACGAGCCTTCCGGTGTATATACTTTCACATGCAGTCTTGTAAAACTGAAATGAAGTGGCATGGATAGTCAGCAGCAGTGTGTGTTGTTTTATTTCACATTATAGAGAGATATTTAATGTGCAGCAAGTTTACATGTAACAGGTGTTGGGGAAATGCAGTGTACCAGTTTGTTTCCATGGTGATGGTGAGTGCCTTTCTGTGGCTGAAGCTCTTCACAGGACAGGGGAACTTCCCACAGGCTAGTAGAATACTTAACTCGCATTCAAATGTATGTATATATTTCAGTATACATTTAGTTTTGTTGGTCTTGTGTTGATTTGTTATTTGGTCTGTTTATAGTTTATGTTGGGTATACCTGTTGTCTGTCCTGCTTGGTGTCACCGGTACTGAAGTTCTTCCTAACCTACAGGCTGATTTCAAGCTGTTTGAAGAGGTATCGGTTATTCAGAAAATATGGATCCACTGCTTGGCAACTTGGGTTAGGCTGGTCTCATTCTGAACCGGCTTGGAGCTGAAGTGAAACACCGGTGTGACGCTATCAGGGAGTATTTAACTGGTAATCATCACAAACCCTGAACAAGGGCACTGCACAACACTGTCATTTCTTTGCTTTTTCTTTTCAACGGCCTGCCGTGCTCTCCCCATGTAACTGCAGTATATCCCTCTGTTTACCACAGGCAGAAGTCTGATCCGTAGTCCAGCTGTTGGCTGACTGTGAGCACAGCTGACTTAGGAAAAATCCTTGCTTTCGCCACTCAGACAAAAGACATAATTTTCCTGAGATCTGGATGTCCACAACACCGCCTCCCTCAGCGGACTCCACACCAACCTGATAAGCACATCAAGGCTTTGTCAACAAGTATGTGCTACAAACACCGAGACATGAGATGATGGAAATCACTTGCAGTGTCAGTAATTTGAGAAACTGAGTTTTCAGGATTGCGCAGTCAAACATGACTACATTTCAGGTTGTCTTTGTCCCTTTACTGTGTTTCTCAGCATTTTTGCCAGGGTTTCTGGAAGTATTTGTTCTCCAGAGACCCCAATCACATCAGTGTTCTGCTATCATTTATTGTCGATACCCACGTCATGGTGACGTGAGCGTTTCTCTGGAGCAGGAATTAAACCCTTCTAACCCTGTTACACATCAGATGGCTACATAACTACATCACTGCAGGTGTTAGGTCTATTTTTGTGTCCTTTAACTTTGTCCCTTTTGTAATTTTGTGCTGTTGTGTCCCAATATTTTTTATTTTTTTTCTGGTTTGTTCTTTTTCTAACCCCCTTTATACCCCTTGCATTTAATGCCCTATTTGCTTTTCATTCAAATGTAGTTTGGTTTTTCAATGTGGTAGTTTTTTTTTTTTAATTTTTTTTAAGCAGCTTTGTCCAATTGTATTGGTTTAATGCTACTTTATGCTGTTATGCCTCAAGTTTAAAGCCCGTTTTGTTTTTTTTTGTTTTTTTTAATCCCTTTGTTGTGATGGTTTTTAATTTTGTATTTACTTTGGGCACTGTCCCAAGTTTACTTTTTTAAATGTATTTTTTATGCCTATTTACTTATTTTTAATGCCTGTACTTTTTCCCTTTCCATGAATATCTTTCATTTGTTTCTTGAATTGTCTGCTATTATATGCCCCCTTTATATTTGTACTGTAAGACTTTGGTTTAGGGCTCTTTGTTTTACTTATGCCCCTTTTAGCCTAATAGTTCTTTTCTTTTTGTAACTGCACTCATGTCCTTTTTTATCATGGCACCTGTGTCCTTATGTGCATTTGTACTTTATACAATTCACATTTTCTAACCCTAACTTAAAGTACTTAACTAAAAAGTCAAATTTAAAATTTTATTCAATTTGTATTAAAGTGGTGTGCATATAAATGTATTATCTTTTGTCTGTCATTTGTGATGTATGCATTACTGTTCTCAGTTTTGACTGGCTCTTATAGAAGTCCTTATTTTGCCTTTTTGTCTCATTATATATGTCACTGTGCTGAATGGCTTTTCTGTCTATTAGTGTTCATGCTGTATACCATTGTACCATGTGTTACGTCATTTATGCACTAGTGCCTTGAATAGTACTTTTTTCTTCTTGAATTGATGTTTATGCATGTTTAAACTCGTTGCCCTGTATTAGTGCCTCCCCTCACACAGAAAGTTTTTTCGTAACGTTTTTTTATATATAATTATTTTTTTAAATTATATATTGTATTAATTAGCTTTTTTGTATTTAGTTTTGCCTCTTGTTCCATTTTTAAGTTGTAGTTTGTATTTGTCCCTTTTTTAATTCCTCTTTTGAATTTTTATTGATGACTCTTTGTCTGTCTTTGCATTCATGTTGTGTATATATATTTATACATAAAATATAAAACATATATATAAATTTAAGGTGCAAAGAATGGCATTATAAAAACATTAAAAGATATGTATCTTTTGTAATGTTTTTTTAATGCCATTATGCCATTCTTTGCTCCTTAAATTTTAACATTTTGTAATGACATTGTAAACTTGTCTTGTATTTAAACTTTGTTTATTCTTTAATTTTAATGTTTTTTTGTACTTGGGTTATGGTCCGTATTTCTGTTCATGTGTTTTTTTTTTTCAAAAAGTATTCCTGTTTATCTGTACTTGTAACTTCTTGCTTTTTTTGTTTGTTCGTGAGTCCCCCAGGGGTAGAGTCCCCAGGGGTAGAGTCCCCAGGGGTAGAGTCCCCAGGGGTAGATGTCCCCAGGGGGTAGAGTCCCCCAGGGGTAGAGTCCCCAGGGGTAGAGTCCCCAGGGGTAGAGTCCCCAGGGGTTAGAGTCCCCAGGGGTAGAGTCCCCAGGGGTAGAGTCCCCAGGGGTTAGAGTCCCCAGGGGTAGTAGAGTCCCCAGGGGTAGAGTCCCCAGGGGTAGAGTCCCCAGGGGTAGAGTCCCCAGGGTGTAGAGTCCCCAGGGGTAGAGTCCCCAGGGGTAGAGTCCCCAGGGGTAGAGTCCCCAGGGGTAGAGTCCCCAGGGGTAGAGTCCCCAGGGGTAGAGTCCCCAGGGGGTAGAGTCCCCAGGGGTAGAGTCCCCAGGGGTAGAGTCCCGTGGGGTTAGGTTTTTGAGGATTTTACAACAGCTCCCCCCCTCCCTGGCACTAGTCCAGTAAAGTGAGGAGACTGAGGAAAGCACGGGCCGACGCATGTCAGACTATACCACTGCTCCCTCCTTGGAGCATGTTCCTACTCGGAACTTGGGGCTAAAACTTGAAGATTTGAATATCTCCCCAGGTGTGTAAACCACAGGGTTACTAGGACGAGAGCAGGTATAAGCTTAGATCTAATTTGTTTAAGCGACACCGAACTCTAATCTGTATAGATTCCACAGAGTTCCTGTGGGTAGGTTTAGTGCGAAAGCAGGTATAGGCTTAGATCAAGATTGTTTAAGCGAAACCGAACTCACACTCGGTGTAAGTACCACCGGGCTACTATGGGTAGGTTTAGTTTTTTTGTTACTAGACGAGAGCAGGTATAAGCTTAGATCTCTAATTGTTTAAGCGACACCGAACTCTAATCTGTATAGATACCACAGAGTTACTGTGGGTAGGTTTAGTGCGAAAGCAGGTATAGGCTTAGATCAAGATTGTTCAAGCGAAACCGAACTCCTACTCCGGTGTAAATACCACAGGGCTACTATGGGTAGGTTTAGTGCGAAAGCAGGTATAGATTAGATCAAGATTGTTAAGCGAAAACCGAACTCCACTCGTCGTAAGTACCACCGGGCTACTATGGGTAGGTTTAGTGCGAAAGCAGGTATAGGCTTAGATCAAGATTGTTTAAGCGAACCGAACTCCACTCGGTGTAAGTACCACCGGGCTACTATGGGTAGGTTTAGTGCGAAAGGGTTAGGGTTAGGGTTAGGGTTAGGGTTAGGGTTAGGTTTTTGAGGATATTACAACAGCTCCCCCTCCCTGGCACTAGTCCAGAAAAGTGAGGAGACTGAGGAAAGCACGGGCCGACGCATGTCAGGACTATACCACTGCTCCCTCCTTGGAGCATGTTCCTACTCGGAACTTGGGGCTAAAACTTGAAGATTTGAATATCTCCCCAGGTGTGTAACCCACTGGGTTACTAGGACGAGAGCAGGTATAAGCTTAGATCTAAATTGTTTAAGCGACACCGAACTCTAATCTGTATAGATACCAGAGTTACTGTGGGTAGGTTTAGTGCGAAAGCAGGTATAGGCTTAGATCAAGATTGTTTAAGCGAAACCGAACTCCACTCGGTGTAAGTACCACCGGGCTACTATGGGTAGGTTTAGTTTTCTTTGTACTAGGACGAGAGCAGGTTATATGCTTAGATCTAAATTGTTTAAGCGACACCGAACCTCTAATCTGTATAGATACCACAGAGTTACTGTGGGTAGGTTTATGTGCGAAAGCAGGTATAGGCTTAGATCAAGATTGTTCAAGCGAAACCGAACTCCTACTCGGTGTAAATACCACAGGATCACTATGGGTAGGTTTGTGCGAAAGCAGATATAGTTTTAGATCAAGATTGTTTCAAGCGAAAACCGAACTCCCTACTCGGCGTAAATACCACAGGGCTTACTATGGGTAGGTTTAGTGCGAAAGCAGGTCTAGGCTTAGATCAAGATTGTTTATGCGAAAACCGAACTCCACTCGGTGTAAGTACCCACGGGCTACTATGGGTAGGTTTAGTGCGAAAGCAGTATAGGCTTAGATCAAGATTGTTAAGCGAAACCGTACTCCACTCGGTGTAAGTACCACCCGGGCTACTATGGGTAGGTTTAGTGCGAAAGGTTAGGGTTAGGGTTAGGGTTAGGGTTAGGGTTAGGTTTTTGAGGATATTACAACAGCTCCCCCCTCCCTGGCACTAGTCCAGAAAAGTGAGGAGACTGAGGAAAGCACGGGCCGACGCATGTCAGACTATACCACTGCTCCCTCTTGGAGCATGTTCCTACTCGGAACTTGGGGCTAAAACTTGAAGATTTGAATATCTCCCCCAGGTTGTGTAACCCACAGGGTTACTAGGACGAGAGCAGGTATAAGCTTAGATCTAATTGTTTAAGCGACACCGAACTCTAATCTGTATAGATACCACAGAGTTACTGTGGGTAGGTTTAGTGCGAAAGCAGGTATAGGCTTAGATCAAGATTGTTTAAGCGAAACCGAACTCCACTCGGTGTAAGTACCACCGGGCTACTATGGGTAGGTTTAGTTTTTTTGTTACTAGGACGAGAGCAGGTATAAGCTTAGATCTAAATTGTTTAAGCGACACCGAACTCTAATCTGTATAGATACCACAGAGTTACTGTGGGTAGGTTTAGTGCGAAAGCAGGTATAGGCTTAGATCAAGATTGTTCAAGCGAAACCGAACTCCTACTCGGTGTAAATACCACAGGGCTACTATGGGTAGGTTTTAGTGCGAAAGCAGATATAGGTTTAGATCAAGATTGTTCAAGCGAAACCGAACTCCTACTCGGCGTAAATACCACAGGGCTACTATGGGTAGGTTTAGTGCGAAAGCAGGTATAGCTTAGATCAAGATTGTTTAAGCGAAACCGAACTCCACTCGGTGTAAGTACCACCGGGCTACTATGGGTAGGTTTAGTGCGAAAGCAGGTATAGGCTTAGATCAAGATTGTTTAAGCGAAACCGAACTCCAATCGGTGTAAGTAACCACCGGGCTACTATGGGTAGGTTTAGTGCGAAAGCAGGTATAGGCTTAGATCAAGATTGTTTAAGCGAAACCGAACTCCACTCGGTGTAAGTACCACCGGGCTACTATGGGTAGGTTTAGTGCGAAGCAGGTATAGGCTTAGATCAGGGTTAGGGTTAGGGTTAGGGTGTAGGAGGTTTAGGGTGGGTTAGGTTTTTGAGGATATTACAACAGCTCCCCTCCCTGGCACTAGTCCAGAAAAGTGAGGAGACTGAGGAAAGCACGGGCCGACGCATGTAGACTATACCACTGCTCCCTCCTTGGAGCATGTTCCTACTCGAACTTGGGGCTAAAAACTTGAAGTTTGAATATCTCCCCAGGTGTGTAAACCACAGGGTTACTAGGACGAGAGCAGGTATAAGCTTAGTTCTAAATTGTTTTAAGCGACACCGAACTCTAATCTGTATAGATCCACAGAGTTCCTGTGGGTAGGTTTAGTGCGAAAGCAGGTATAGGCTTAGATCAAGATGTTTAAGCGAAACCGAACTCCACTCGGTGTAAGTACCACCGGGCTACTATGGGTAGGTTTAGTTTTTTTGTTACTAGGACGAGAGCAGGTATAAGCTTAGATCTAATTGTTTAAGCGACACCGAACTCTAATCTGTATAGATACACAGAGTTACTGTGGGTAGGTTTTAGTGCGAAAGCAGGTATAGGCTTAGATCAAGATTGTTCAAGCGAAACCGAACTCCTACTCGGTGTAAAATACCACAGGGCTACTATGGGTAGGTTTAGTGCGAAAGCAGATATAGGTTTTAGATCAGATTGTTCAAGCGAAACGAACTCCTACTCGGCGTAAATACCACAGGGTACTATGGGTAGGTTTAGTGCGAAAGCAGGTATAGGCTTAGATCAAGATTGTTTAAGCGAAAACCGAACTCACTCGGTGTAAGTACACCAGCGGCTACTTGGGTAGGTTTAGTGCGAAAGCAGGGTTAGGGTTAGGGTTAGGGTTAGGGTTTGGGTTAGGGTTAGGGTTTGGGTTAGGGTTAGGGTTAGGGTTAGGGTTAGGGTTAGGGTTAGGGTTAGGGTTAGGGTTAGGGTTAGGGTTAGGGTTAGGTTAGGTTAGGGTAGGG